>JACCID010000282.1:0-139341 GCA_018906775.1 Sycophila sp. Sp_5
TCAACAAAAAATAAAGGATTGCCCCGCATCAATATGGACGTTATCATACATGTTTTCCGTGTATTTTTTTACGCAGAATCCAGTGGATTGAACAGATTTACTGTAGGTATCTTCTGCAAAGAGTTACAGCCAAAAAACGTGAAAAAACACGGTTTTTTTAATTTTTAGCAGGGACCCCCGCTTGATATCCGGATTTTCATTCATACCGTCTTATTTCTCGTAAAAAAATACGTTATTTAAAAAAAAAAATTTACTGCAGGTCCCAAAGGAAGGGGAGATAATACAGGTTGAATAATTTCCAAATTTTTTTAAGGAGGGCGTACTCATATTATGACTTGGAAAAATTCAGGTAAGTTTGTCTTATTATGAAGTATACTTGTGAATTTTTTCAGATTCCGAGAGCTTATACACGAGGAGAAAAAAAATATTTACAAAAAAAAATCGTTTTTGGCTATATAGAGACTTTGGGGGGGTCTAGGAAGCTCTGGTTGGCGGCAAACGTATTCTTTTTACATCTAGAATATGCCTATAAACTTAGTTTCCCGATCCCGGGAGGGGGGCAATTCGACTATACTAACGGGGGGTACCCTTTTCCGCCCTTTCGATTGCCGACTTCAAAAAGGGAGGTTTATTTAAATTTAAAAAATTCAATTTAAAAAATAAATCTGACCTCCAAATAACCTTCAAGGTCATCGTCAAGGTCAAATCCAAGGTCACCACGGATTCCTAGTGATAAGTTATTAGAAAGGTGAATATTTTCCTTTTGGCAGGCGTGTGGAATAAATACGTAAAACTTGGAATATATGTATTTATTAAATAATATAAGAATTATTAAAACAACTGTTTGGATGTTAAAGTATTGATGTGGCATGCTTGGGTGCTCACAGTGAACTGAACTGGAGCTAGGTGATCGGTCGGCTTCTTACTTCGCAGGTCAAAATAGTCCCTTCGAATGTTTATTACTTTATTACTGTTTATTTAGTAAAGTGTGTAGTCTATGCAGTATCGTTAGTATGTTCAACATTTCCAATAAGAATTTATCTGAGAAATAATTTGCGTGCTTCCAGACTTTTTAGAGACTCTGCATATTTCAACTATCAATGCAATCTAAACGATCTAAATGACAGAAATTTAGCCTGTTACAACAATTTCGCCGAGTCAAACTCGTGACAAACTGTTGTCTACTGCGTGCAGAATGAATATTGCAATTTTCATCTGTAAAAGAAAGTAAAAAAAGTAATTTAATCGAATTGCTAAGAAAAAATCAAAATTAGAACAAAAATTTGATGTGTGAAATTGCTTCGGGAATTTTTTATCTTAATTTAAAAGAATCTTTTATAAATGGTTACAATGATGTAGTTTTACTTTGTGTTAATTATATCACGATTCACGCAATTTTATTAATAAAAAATACTGTCTTTATTATAATGAACACAATTATTACATTCCATAGTTTCGGATACAAAATATTAGTACAATGTAAAATATATTCTCAATAAAAGTAAGTTTGATGTGTGCTTGACCGCTGTCGCTTTTGGACTGACTGCTGATCAGCTGGCTTTCGGTTCTCTTGCCCTCCGTAACGTTTCAATAAAAGCCAGGCAAAAAGGTCCTGTGCTCTTCGCCCGCAAGTACCGCTGCTTAAGTGCGTGTACTTTTTATTCTTTATTTAATGCATATTATTGTTGCTTATATTTTAACACTCTGCCAAAAAGATCTCCTTCTATGCTATTGCGACGAAATCAATCCCCTTGCCGATTTTTCAAACGAAAAAAATCTCCTACAATCTTATAAAACAATTTTCTACCAATACTATCTGTTTGAGAAAATGCTGATGTAAAGGATTGGGTAGTTACAGCGGGCGGGGACATTAAATAAATACACGTCGTTTATGAGCACTTTGATTTATTGCGCCTCTAGTATAGGCGAGCATACCTTAACCTCTGTGTTTGTGTATGTGTGAGATGTGTAAATGAGCTGAATAATCTTGAAAGCTGAGCTGGAGCGATGTAACGATGAGCTGGAAGATGCTGAGCAGGTTGTAAGATGCAATAGTTGAGCTGGATGATGAAAGAAGCGGGGTTGAGCGGGTCGAAAAAGCCTTAAAGGTAGAGAGCACGTACGTTTCCTTTCAGAGCTGGTTGTAGAGAGAGAGAGCTAAGATGGCGTCGAGGGACGCTATCTTGCCGCGAAGACTCGCTTGAGTGCGTGCGCAAGTTCTCAGCGCCATCTGGCCCTGCCGAGTTTCTAGCGCGCGCAATTCAAATGGAGAAATCGCGAACATTCCGCCCGCATCATCAACGCCTTTGATGATTGAGTCCAAGAGCGATGTCGAGATGAATTGCAAAGGCTGGGTCGTAAATCCAGTCAGTGCAAGCGGAGATGATGAGCAGTGCAGCAGGGTCATAAATCCTTCTGCAAGAGCAGGTGAAGAGATGAGAAGTGCAGCAGGGTCGTAAATCCTTCTGCAAGAACAAGTGAAATGATGAGAAGTGCAGCAGGGTCGTAAATCCTTCTGCTAGAGCTATATGATGTTGAGTTTGAGTGTTGAGCGTGTGACGTCCAATTTGTTGAGCTGAGCACAGAACCAAATGGGGCGTAAATCCACGTGGTTGAACATTATCCGTAACTGGGTCGTAAATCCAGTTAGGCTTGAGCTGAGTCGTCTGAGTTCTCCTTTGGCAGTAGAACTGGCAGCAGAGCGAGTTTTGTAATTGGACGAGTGATCGTTGAGGTAGCGGTTCGGAGCGTCACTACCCTAGTAAGCCCATCCTGTCCTGGATGGAGCTGAGTAATGCGAACGAGAGGCCATTTTGCAGGTGGCAACCGTTCGTCGGTGAGAAGAGCCATAGAGCCGATCTTGAAGTGGTGAGCTGGATGATGCCACTTGGAGATGGCTTGCTGGCGGTGCAGGTAGTGAGTCGACCATTGATTCCAGAAAGTCTGGAGACGTTGCTGGATGAGCTGCCATCTTGAGAGTCGAGCAGAGTTGAGATCGATGAGAGAAGGTTCTGGAACACAATTTAGAGCTGAGCCGATGAGAAAGTGTCCTGGGGTGAGTGCTGTAACGTCCGAAGGATCATCACTGAGCGGTTCGACCGGTCTGGAGTTGAGAACAGCCTCTATCTGAGTCAGAAGAGTTGTAAGTTCTTCAAACGTCAGAAGCGTCTCTCCAACAGTGCGTCGCAAGTGAAACTTGATAGATTTCACGAGCGCTTCCCACTTGCCACCCATGTGTGGAGCAGCAGGAGGGATGAATTTCCAATGAGTTCCTTGAGTAGCGAGAGCAGATGAAATGAGCTGATGATCTTGAGAAGCTTGATTGAAGAGTCTAGTGAGCTGAGTTGTGGCTCCTTGAAAGGTGGTGCCGCAGTCTGAATACATGACTTCAACCATTCCGCGTCGAGAAGTGAAGCGACGGAAGGCGGCCAAGAAGCAGTCTGCTGAGTAGTCAGTCACGACTTCCAGATGAGCTGCTGAGGTGTTGAGACATATGAAGACGCAAATCCAGCCTTTATCTGTCTTGCATCCTCGTCCTTTCCACGTCTTCATCGTGACTGGTCCCGCGTAGTCTACTCCGGTATGGAGGAAGGCTCGTGTGGGAGTGAGCCGTGAAATTGGGAGTTGCCCCATGAGCTGCTGAGCCTTTATGCCTCGTTGCCGGGCGCACGAGACACATCTGAGAATATGAGTCTTGACTGACGCTCTCCCTCCTATAATCCAACACGTCTGCCGGAGTTTAGCAAGCGTCAATTGAGTACCTCCGTGAAGAGTTGAGCGATGAGCTGAGTCTATGAGGAGTGTGGTGAGCTGTGAGTGGCGAGGCAAAATTGCAGGGTGTTTCTCGTGGAAGCTGAGTGATGATAATTCTAGCCTTCCACCAACACGAATCACTCCCTCAGAATCGATGAAGGCAGTCAGACGAGTAAACGGATGACCAGATGAGAGCACTGCACCCTTGTTGAGCTGTCTAATTTCTTGAGAGAAGTAGGCTGCTTGAGTTGCGCGTATCCAGAAAAGCTGAGCCTGTTGGATGCGTTGAGCGTCGTAGAGCGGTGAAATTTTGAGCTGTCTCCGGAATGCATCTCTTGCTCTAAAAATGAGTGATGTTACAATTAATAATTTGTTTAATGAGGAGTACTTGAAAATGAGGTCCCAGTGATATGTGGGTTGTTGAGCTGTAGCAGCAAGAGTGATTCCAGGTCTAGCTTCAATAGCAGCCTCGTCTGAGTGATAAGATGGCTGATGAGGCCATTGAGCTGAGTCGAGCATGATCCATGGAGGACCGCTCCACCAGAGTGGGTGAGTTCTAAGTTGAGCTGTGGTGATGCCTCGAGAGCCGCAATCTGCTGGATTTTCTATGCCAGGTACATGTCGCCAGGTGGTGTTAGTTGTGCACAATTCTTGAATTTGGGCAACTCTGTTCCTGACAAAGTCCTTCCAACGACTTGCTGGTGAGTTGATCCACATGAGCGTGACTTGAGAGTCCGTCCACAGATGAGTGGCACAGATGAGAGGCGCGACTTTTGTTTTTGAGCAAATTAGAGACGTCCTTGAGCCTGTGGAGGGTGAGTGGACGACTAAGTAGACTACTGCTGCCATAGCGTCCTGAGAAGCATCCGAGAAGCCGTGGAGTTCGATAGTTGAAAAACTCCAACTCCCAAACCAACGTGGAACTGAGATGCTGGCCAGCTTAATGAGATCCTCTCGAATGGTGAGCCATCTTGAGCATACTTGAGCTGGAAGTGGATCATCCCAGCCAAGTTTGAGTAGCCAAAGTTCCTGTAGAAGAATTTTTGCATTAATGATAACTGGTGAGACAAACCCCAATGGGTCGAAAATCTGAGCAACTTCTGACAAGATGAGCCGTTTGGTGAGCCGTCCAAAATGAGATGAGAACTTTGATGTGAAAGTAAATGTGTCTTCCTTGGGAAGCCATTTCAATCCGAGTAGAGAGGTTTTGCAATCGTCGAGAGTGAGTGGTGAACCATCAGTTGGTGAAGCAACTAACAGTTTCTCGTGAGTTGCATGCCATTTTGATAAAGGAAATCCGCCCGCATTGCAGAGCTAGGTTACTTGCTGGGCGATTTCCTTGAGCTGATCTGGAGTATCTTGATTGCAGAGTGAGCTGAGCTGAGCCGAGTGTTTGAGCTGATTTACCCCCTCCAATTCCGTGTATCGTCAACGATAAAGCACGACGGGGGAGCTTGAGCTGGTGAACTAAACGTTCGGTTACAAACGTTAATTCTGAGCCGGAATCGATGAGCAGACGAACAGGATGGTTGAGCAGTTGAGTTTTTACATGAGCGATGGCTGTGCCTAATAATGTTGCTTCTGAGCCGTTGACATGCGATGAACTGAGTGGTGGGTTGAGCAGAACAAATTGAGATGAGCAGTCTTGATTCTTGAGTGGTGAGCCGACGATTGCACCAACACTTCACTGTTGTTGAGCTGATGTTGAAGGTTGAGCCTCTTGTGAAGAGCTGGACTGCTGAGGAGGCACTGGAGCTGTGTGTTGAGCTGACGATGGTTGTTGAGTACGAGCGGGGGCGTGAAGCATGGTGTGATGTTTTTGATTGCACACCTTGCAAGTAGTGGTGCTCTTGCATGCACTGATGTTGTGCCTTCCCAGGCAATTGTAACACAGCTGCTTGTTACGTATTACCTCCTTGCGAGCTGGAACATTCATGGACCGGAATTGCGGACACATGACTATAAAATGCGGCTGCTGGCACTGATCACATGGGTGAGCTGGAGTTAGCAGCTAATGAGCGGAAGAGGTGAGCGGTCTGTAGCTGCTTATTCTCTTGAGCAGTTTAACCTTAAAATGAGCCACGTGTCACTTATTTGCACACACACACGCACTCGCTGTACACTACCCATATCCGGCTCGAAGGACCAAATGTTTGAGAAAATGCTGATGTAAAGGATTGGGTAGTTACAGCGGGCGGGGACATTAAATAAATACACGTCGTTTATGAGCACTTTGATTTATTGCGCCTCTAGTATAGGCGAGCATACCTTAACCTCTGTGTTTGTGTATGTGTGAGATGTGTAAATGAGCTGAATAATCTTGAAAGCTGAGCTGGAGCGATGTAACGATGAGCTGGAAGATGCTGAGCAGGTTGTAAGATGCAATAGTTGAGCTGGATGATGAAAGAAGCGGGGTTGAGCGGGTCGAAAAAGCCTTAAAGGTAGAGAGCACGTACGTTTCCTTTCAGAGCTGGTTGTAGAGAGAGAGAGCTAAGATGGCGTCGAGGGACGCTATCTTGCCGCGAAGACTCGCTTGAGTGCGTGCGCAAGTTCTCAGCGCCATCTGGCCCTGCCGAGTTTCTAGCGCGCGCAATTCAAATGGAGAAATCGCGAACACTATCCCATACTTTTTAATCGAGGGTGCATTTATTTAAACAAATTATTTTATTTTACGTTTTGTGTTATCCTTTTTTTTATACAATTTAATGTTAAACGTAATTATTAAAATATCTAAAATGCAATTACAGTAAAACGTATTCTAGTTTTCTACAACCGTTGGTTTATTCATGGCTTATTTTTAAAACCATTAGAATTAATAGTGTACCAGCGATTTTACTTCGTTTATTTTATTTAAATAAAGCGCAAAAACGCCAGAGACGACAGTATTTGCTGCAAAATCATTCAAGAAGATTTTCTTCGCCGCAAAAGTACGAGACAGGATAGTTTTGGCCGCAAAAGTTCTAAAAAGGATAGTTTTCGTCGGAAAATCAGCTGAGGAGATTTACTTCGTCGCCAAAATGCAGACAGGGGATTTTCTTCGTACGGGGCGTCGATACTTACACTATAGTTTAATAGTTATAACGGCTCGGTTTAAAGGCTTGCATCGCGAAGGCGTGAGGATATAAACAACACACGAAGCAGACGGGGGAAACATAGGAGCGTTCCTTGCAAAATATTCGACAGAGGTCAGATTAATATAGGTCCACCTTCCAGGCATCCAGCCGAAAAGCGACCTGGTTCGCATGAAGACCAACTTCAGGAAAAGCTACTCCAAATCACAGAAGTTCCTGGGAACGACCAAGGTAGGAGAAGTTTGTGCCTCCTGCATAGACGTGTCCAAGAGTATTCCTCAGACATGTTTATACAATGCATCGTGCAAAAATATATTCATTATTGGAAAGCTTTAGAGCTTAGAGAATGTCTTACACACAACTTTCCAATTTTAATAAAAGATAAATTAAAGAATAAAAATTATAATCATTTTTTACAACTTTCTTACGAGATAACAATTTTACTAAAATCTAAAATTCATAGTAGAGAAATTGATGAGGTTGAAAATTTTTTAAATATATTTGCTAATGATATAGAATTTTTGTAAGGACATAATAAATGTTCTTTTAATGTACATTGGTACAGGCACATTGTTTAAAGTGTTTGGTGATGCAGCCTAATTTGAGCATAGTCAGCCTTTTATTTCGAGAATGGGAATGGTCAGGTAAAAAGATACAATCATGATCCTAATAAAATCAAAATGGAAATTGTTGGAAAAAATACTTATAACAACATGCACATGGACAGATTACAACACACAATTTTCCCGCCTAGGCACTAACAAACCCCAACAGAGAAGAATGCAATGACCCTTCGCACGGAGCTGCCGAACAGCAAGCATTACTCACTAATAATTTGTAAACAAAATATAATTGTTAAAAAGTGAGTGAGCGGGCATCGGTGGCAATATGTATTTTGAATTTTTGTCGGAGGGAAAGCCAGGTCATACCATAAACCCTTACTTGCTGACCGCGCGATACGCTCCCGAAAACATTTGCCAAATAAGTGCAATAAAATGTCTTCGTCTCCGTATTTGTCGAAGGAAGCGTCAAGCTTCCGAATGCTTTGCAACTAGCTAATTAATAATTGCTAATAATGGCGACTAGCCTTAGCACTCAAAGCAGTAACAGATCTTACTCCCGAGTAGCTCTGCGCTTATATACAATTTGTTGTACCATGTAAAAGTTTTTCTTCTCAATAAATACTGATTTCTATACTTTGCAAAGATCTGTTGATTTATTTAAAAAAATAAGATCAATAGCTTATGGGCCCAAGACCCTCCGACCTTCCAGCTGCACATCAGTGACCAGGCTTCACAGATTATCCCCTATTCCCCTTTTGTCCCCTTTTTGACCCTAAAATTAATATTCTTCCCCATTTAACCCTAAAATCAGTCAATAAATTTCTTTTTTTTTTATTTTTAATTTAAATATCGCGCTTTTATGCTTGCTGTTATTTAGTACGGTCACTGACAGGTCGCGGCTGTCAAACGGGTAACCGTACGCATTAAATGTGGTCAAGTTGTCTTGTGGACAATCACGTGTGGCATTATACTTATTTGACGTTTGATAATCGATCACGTTGGAGCTGGCAGATTTTTTTTAAGTGTCAGTGTGTAAATGAGCAGTAAATCAAATCACGTAAAGAAACAGTGAAGATAATTCTCTAAAGCTTTTGTGTTATCATTACTTCATTCAAATATAAGGTTTGTTAAAAGTTTCTAAAATTTATCTGTTATTTCAAACGAACTAAAATCACTTTCGCATTATTTTTATGAATAGGATAAATTAATATGCAGTCCATTTAATTTTAATGATAAATAAAATGAAGTTAGATCTATTGCAAGAACACGTGAAAAAATATAGGTTTTTATTTCAATGCGACGTTCTTTTTTTATAGTATTTACAGTTTGAACTCGCGAATGCAATTCCTAGTAATTGTATTTCTAGAGTTGTTGATTCTGTATTTGAACAATAATATTCATCTTAAAATATTTTGTTCCGTAATTTTTTGCTACTCACTATTTCACTTTAGAATGAAAAATTTTTCATGTTTTTTGTATATTTATTTAATCATAATTAAATAAATTAAAAAGTTTCGTATTTTATTTTACAGTTTTAACTATTATTTTAGCTATTGTAAATTAATAAATTTTTCAGAAACAATATATTTTTTTATAGAATATTAAAACAATGAGTAAACATAAAACTAAAACTAAATTCGAAGTTTTCATCGTCAAAAGGATTTGATCATATAAATCAGCATGCAAAAAGTGAAAAACATATAAAAAATTTATTTAAATTAAATGAGAATCAGCTAGGAATTACCAACACAGTTCAGTCGTCTTCAAATCTGACTGCAAGATTATCGCAAACAGAACGTTCTACACCTACACCGAATTGTGTTTCACTGTTTAATCAAAGAGATGCAGCTGCAAGAATTGAGTTATATTGGGTAATGGAAACTGTCAATTCCAATAACTCTACTAATTCTTGCCATGGTAAAAAAGAATTATTTAAAGTCATGTTTCCTGGTTGCGTGCCTAATTCGTTGTCATTGTCTCCTAGTAAGGTATCGTACTTAAATACAGAAGCATTAGACCCTTTTTTGAAAATGCTCTTTTAAATGAGTTACAGAAATCTAATACATATTTTACGATTCAATATGATGAAACAAGTAATATAAAGCGTAAAAAAGAGTTACAGATTAGAGTAAATTATTGGTCTTGTTCTCAAAATGTAATTGTTAATCAATATTTAATAACTTATTTTATAGAAAAGGAGGACAGCAATACTTTATTTAGTTATTTATTAAAGGCTTTAGATTCCCATAATTTATCTTTGAATCGTGTCTTAGCTTTAGGATGTGATGGGCCAAATGTTAACAAAAAAGTCATGCGATTATTTCAAGAACAGTTAAAAAAAAATAGGCTGTAAGACTTTAGTTGATATAGGCAATTGCTTTTTACACATCGTAAACAATGCATTTTTAAAAGGTTTAACTTGCTTAAGGCTTGACGCAAATGATTTCATAATTAAAGTATACTACTTTTTTGAAAAAAGTGACCTTCGATGTACGAATTATGAAAAAATTCAAAGCGATTTGCGATTACCTAAACGCAAGTTTGTTAAGCACATTAATACACGATGGCTGATATTAGGCCCTGCTTCTGGGAGATTATTGGAACAATTGCCAGCGTTACACGAATATTTTTTAAAATATATTCAAAAAGACTATGAATTGACAACAAATAAACAAAATTATCTTAATATAATTAAATATTTAAAGGATCCGTTTTTACAGTCTACTTTAGGATTTATAAGTTATGCATCTAAATTGTTCACTGTACATTTTACTTTATTAATGCAAAAAGAACAACCACTTATTGACATTTTATATACACAACTGCAAAAACTTGTTTTCATACTGATGACAAAGATAATTAAACCTAATGGTGTACCATCAAGTTTGCTTGACATAAACATTGATGATTTGTTAAAAAATCCTGACAATAATTATAATATTAAAGATATTATTTGTGGAAAGGAAGTGAAACAAGTAATTGAATCTTTAAAAGAAAAAGATCAATTTTTTTTTAATGATATTAAACAATTTTTTTCAATCGATTAAGCATATAGTTAATAAAGTACATGATGTGAAAACTTTGGAATATTTTCAGTGTCTTTAAATATAAAAATATAAAAAACCCAAATAGCGTAGATTTTATTAAAAAAATAGCACAGTTATTACCATTTACCGATATTGACGTTGATGCACTGGCAATCGAATGGAGACTACTTCAAGTATATCAGCAAGTACGTTTTGCTTTGGATCAAGGAGAAAGAATAGATTCCTATTGGCGTAAAATTTTTTCTTTGAAGAATTTCGAAATGGCTACATATCCTGTTATTAAACGAGTAGTTCAAGGAGCTCTTTCTTTAGTGCATAAAAGTGCAGATGTGGAAAGAGGTTTCTCGAAATCTGGAAAACTTTTAACAGACGATAAATCTCACATGTCGGAACAAACTTTAAATGCCAGATTATCAATTGATGAAGGATTAAAGAAAAATTATGATTCAAAACAGTGGCTAGTTCCTATAACAGACAATTTAATGAAATTAGCGAGAGGAGCCCATGTCTCATATTTGAGAAATAAAGAAAGGCAGAAAAAAGTCGAGGGAGAAAAAGAAAAAGAAACTCTTGATTTGGAAGTCAAGGCTAAAAACGATAAAGTCTTAGAAAATATTAAGACTGAAGTAAAAAGTATTAAAATTATGGAAGTAGAATTAGAAACAGCGAGAAAAGAGTGCAATCAAGCTGTGAAAGTATCTGAATCAATGGAAAATGTATTAAGAGATTCAACCAAAAATAATGTTAATATCAAAGTTACTCAAGAAGTTGTAAAAAGCCTAGAAAATTTGAAGCAGCAAGAAAAGGAGAAACGAGATAAATTTGATAGGCTTAACGATGCTGTTCAGAAAAAAAAAGTAAAAATTTGTGAGACAACTATCACCAAAACGATGAAGTTGTAATGTATTTCATTTAATGAAGTGCAGTAATTCGTATTATTGTACCAAAGACTGTATAACATTAATATTTTTTTCAAAGTTTTAGTTAACTATTATAAATAAATAAAATACGTAGTTTATTAATACTTATGTAAAATAATTTAATAAATATATTATTTTATCACATTTAGTCCTAGAAAATTACGAAAAACAATTCCCCTTTTTCCCTTTTTTTTACTACACACTTCCCCTTTTACCCTAAAATATAAAAAAAAGGGCCTGTAAAGCCTGACATCAGTATTATTGACAAGCCACGCTGGCTAGTGAATAAAAGTGTTTTTTTGGTGCATGTTTACGTTTTCTCCGTTCGGATTTCAGATGTCTCTAATCATCCACGATGTCTGACAAAGAGAGCTCAGAAGTTACAAAGCTAGAAGCATCTAACAACTATACGCAATGGAAGTTCGAGTTGCAGATCGCGCTAGAAGGCAAATATCTATCCGGCTATATAGATGAAACGGAAATCAGGCAAGGAGCAGAAAAAGCAGCTGAACTCAAAAGCTTCATAAGATTAATGTCTCGAGCCAAATCATCAATTTTATGTTGATAAACCAGAAGCTCCGATGCAATTTGATAAACTGTACGACTGCAGATGGTATGTGGAATAAATTACGTGAACTGTACGACGATACAAGTGCAGATGCAAAACAAGCTTCGTGGAAGCAGTATTATGCATTCCATATATCAGATGACGAAACAGTACGAGTGCAATTAGAGCGTTTTGAAAGCGTGGTGAAGAAATTGGAAAAAGTCCATACTAAGTCCTCCGAAGAAGCAATAGTGTCAAAATTACTTTAAAGTTTGTCTGAAAAGTTTGAACTTCTCACGATCGCCTGGGAATGCACGCCTATGGCCGATCGGACGCAAAATACGCTATTAGCAAGAATGATCAAGGAGGGCAATCGGCTTGCAGAAAAAGAAGCGACAACACTTGCACTTCGTGTAAAGAATGCATCACTGAACAACGCTAAAAGTGATGTAAAAAGTGAAACAAAGAAAAAAAAAACGCTCCACGAAGGAAATCGAGGAACTGAAAAAGAAAACTTACTCCGGTGTGTGCAAAGAAAAAGGTCATTGGGCACGCGATTGTCCTTAGAAAAATTCAAACAGAAGTGATGCAAGTGATAAAATAACAAATCACCAACCGCGCTCGTTTGCAACATCATCACGTCATACAAATGTTTAAGTGCTGAATGTGGGAGGAATTATTTTAACGCGGACATGGGTACTGGAAGGCACATGACGTACCGAAGAGAATTCTTCTCCCAATTTTGGTTAAAACGGAAGGCAGTGCAGTAAAAGCGGCCGATGATCGCTGCATTGATGCCCCAGAATTCGGAACAATTATTTGTGATAAACTTAATGGAGTAACGTATGAGCGTGAGTTAAAGGATGTACTCTATATGCCTGATCTTGGCTGTAATCGGTTCTCGGTAGGATCAGTAAACAAAAGGGATTTTAAGTTTTTCTCCGACAAAAAGGGATGTGAGATTTATGACAAGCTTAGAAATGTTATTGCTCGGAGAATTCCACAAGGTAATATTTTCCGCATGCTTTTTAAAGTGCCCATCGAAGGAAATGCTGTACGAGTAGATGGACGAAGCATGGTAAATCTTTGGTATGAACGAATGGGCCCCCTCAATGTGCGAGTTCTAAAACAAACGTGCGAGAAGCTCGTCATCAATGGAGTTGTCCAAGAAAAATTTGAGTTTTGCGAGAGGTGCGTACTGGGCTAGCAGACCCGAAAGCCGCATCCAAGCATTACAGGCAATAGCAATTACGGGCCAGGGGACCAAGTACATAGCGATGTCTGTGGTCCCGTAGATGAGCAGTCCAAATTTGTGCCATAAATCGGAAGTGTTCGACAGCTTCAAAAAGTTCGACGCGTTCGTGTCAACACAGTTGGGAACAAAGATTAAGGTACTTTGCACGGACAACGGCACTGAAAATACCTGCAAGAAAATGCAGAAATTTTTTAAAGAAAAAAGCATAATAAGTTAATTTTCGGCTCCCTATATCCACGAGCAAGACGGTCGGGCCAAACGTGAGATTTGTATGCTCATCGAGAGCGCAAAAGCAGTAAACATTAATATGTGGCCTAAAGCAATGAACACCGTTTGTTAGCTGCAGAACAGAGCAGTCTCAAAGCCCGGGGAGACGTTTACACCCTTCGAACATTGATTCAAGCGCTCACTCGCAATAAAACACTTAACAGTGTTTAAATCGGCTGCATATCTGAATGCGCTAAAAGAAAGGCGCCATAAGTTTGACCCTAAAAGCAAGTCGGTCATTCTTGTTGGCTAAGTCGGTGAATCATCCAATTATTGCCTGTGGAATGAATCATCGAAGAAAATAAACATAAGCAGCGATGTTACTATTGATTTTATTTGTTTAAATAAATCAACAGATCTTTGCAAAGTAAAAGAATCAGTATTTATTATGAAAAGGTTTTACAAAGTGACAAATAATACATATAAGCGCAGAGCTCCTCGAGAGTAAGGGCTGTTACTTCTTCGAGGGCTAAGGCTGAACTAACTGAACGCAAAGCATATGCGGCCAATCGGAAGTATGACGCTTCCTTCGACAGGAACGGACACGAAAACATTTTATTGTACTTATTTAGCAAATGTCTTCGGGAGCGTACCGCGCGGTCAGCAAGCAAGGGTTTATGGCATGACCTGGCTTTCCCTTGACAAACACTCAAAATACATGTTGCCACCGATGCTTGCTCACTCACTTTCTAACAGTTACTTTTAATGAAAGTAATATTACAAATATCGGAGATGACTCTGAGCCCGGCGTAGTTACGGCGTGGTTTTCGGAGACAGTGGGAGCTCATCTGACATTAAGGGAAGGTCGTACCATCCTACATTACCGACCGCGATACGAATCGCTGTTTCCAACTTTTCTCTGTCATTTATTAGTGAAATTACGCACAAATTAAATTCCACTCAAAAAATTCATTGAAGAAGAGGGCTCAACTAAGATAATTGTAATACGAAGTCAAAAATTATAAAATTAATACATTTTTTAATTTGGCATAAAACGATGTTGAGTTGAACGATCGCAGCGCCATTGCTTATTTGCTAGTAAGGTAGCAACGATTTTTGACTCCGTATTACAATTATCTTAGTTGAGCCCTCTTCTTCAATGAATTTTTTGAGTGGAATTTAATTTGTGCATTATTTCACTAATAAATGACAGAGAAAAGTTGGAAACAGTGATTCTTATTGCGGTCGGTAATGTAGGATGGTACGACCTCCCCTTAAGGGATTCACACATGCCAATTTTGCCGGATGTATAGAGATGCGCAAATCGCGAAGCGGTTATATTTTTATATTTAATGGGGCACCAATTTCGTGGTGCAGTCAGCTGCAATAGTGACTTTGTCGAACCGCTGAATCAGAGTATGTGGCATTGGCAAACGGTGTGAAAGAAGCTGTTTGGTTGCGCCGAGTTTTTAATGAGTTGAATGTCGCACGTAAAAGTATATCTATGTTTGTTGACAATCATGCAGTTATTAAAATTTCAAGTAACTCCGAGTGTAATGATCATAAGCGATCAAAACATATAGATATAAAATTTTATTTTGTAAAATTTCATCCACATAATTGTAGACAAACATGTGATCTATACTATTTTTTTGCTCGACGATTCCCGAAAGTTACAACTTCCTTTTGCGCAGCGGCCCGGAAGTTGCACTTTCGGAGCCGGAGGGCAGAAAAAGAATTGGACACAGTGGAAGTAGAAATAAGTTTGTTTTCTGCACCAATCATTTTACCATCAATGCGTTGGGATAGGGCCAATTGTTAAAGATTATGTATTGAAGCAGCTTTTTAAATAAGGTAAACGCTCCTATTGTGAAACACGTCCCAATATTGAAACTGTTGGATTTCTGCGTAAATCCGTTCAAAATATTTTTAAGTGTAGAAATAAGAGACTATAATAAATTTTGTTAAGTCTTTCCTGACGGGGTTTTTCCCCGGACAAGAAGTGCATTGTCTGTCATACTAATGAAACCGTCTTGGCCGGGGAAAACCCTCCGCCCCTTAGTGTAATTAAGCCCACATGTACTGCAGCTTCGGTACATAGCTAAGGAATGGTCAGCCTTTTTGAGCC
Organism: Sycophila sp. Sp_5; assembly: GCA_018906775.1. Lineage (NCBI taxonomy): Eukaryota > Metazoa > Arthropoda > Insecta > Hymenoptera > Eurytomidae > Sycophila > Sycophila sp. Sp_5. The sequence continues at coordinate 15,492 of JACCID010000282.1, forward strand.
TGCATTTTATGATCTGGCAGGATCAAGCGTCCGAACTTGCAGTTCGGCAGTTAGTCGTTGTCGAGAGTTTCTATCGAAAAGATGTCATAGCGCAGTTGTCGAGTTGAATGCTTCACTCGCAACTATACTTATAATTTTTCTGTTCTTTTAATACAATTTATATATTCACTGGATCTTTAACCTGCTTGATAATTCATTTGAACCTTGAATTCCCAACAGAAACAATTTTTTAAAACAACAATTTAAAATAGTTTCGCAATGAAGAACTTGTGTAAAAAGAATATAGTCGTATACTTAAATAATTAAATTTATATATGTATTACAAAATATCTCAAAACCTTTAGTCTATAATGATAGAAAAATTCATGTTTGCTGCGTACTCAATGCAAGTCAAATTTGTCTCTGACACCATCATGTCTACGATGTGTACATCAAAGTTTCTTAAAAGATATTGATGTATATAAATTGTTTTAGAGAGTGCATTATAGTGTAAATATTTCAATATTATAAAAAGAATTGATTTTAAGCTGTTTTAATATTTATATATTTAATAATTATGTGTAAATAGATGTTTCAAATAAGGTACTGAAAAATGTCTAATGTATGTATTTTGGAACACAAGAGCGCGTGTTCCAAAATTAGTTCCTTGCTTCTATCGGCTTGGTACCTTTTTTGAAACACGTGCACCTCAAGGAGTGTTTGAGACTTGAAAGAAACTTCAACTCTATGATTAATCAAAACTGAACCACTAACAAACGTTAGATCCTCATAATAATAGCGAGTAAGTACATATAATTTATAGTTTTTCTATAGATATCCGATGTAACCTCAAAACTAACCTAAAACTTTAAGTATGATTTTATTTTATTCACGTAATTTATACAGTATACTTACTTAAGTATCCACTACCTGATTCTGAAATTAATGTTGGCATGAATAATACACTAACAGAAATCACAGAAAGGTCAGATAATGTAACAGCCGAGTCAACAATGCAATCAAATGAAACATTAACCACTCAGTAGATTCTCATTGTAATGGCAATATTAATAATGCAGGTACAATATTATTTATTTTATAATATAACATTGTAAGATTCTTAATTACTATTAATATTATTATTAATATTTTTTTCAGAAATATTTTCAGCTATTTATTTGCGAATAGATAAGAAATCTTTAGATAATTCTATCGATCACATCTTTCGTAAATGCGTAAATGACCATTCTGTTTATCCTGACCAGTAGTTTGCTAACAGCTAGGGTCCATTAATCAGGCAAGAGGATTTCTCCTTGTGGACAGCCTCTTGCGACTCGACGCACAGTATTTCAACCACTCTCACAACTAAGGAGTTATGTAGCCAATTCACAAAGAAGTGGGAACTCCGTGCCCTTCGCCCCTCGACATATACTTCTTCGTGTCGTAAAATTAACAGCTCCTTCCACATGCAGGAACACAGCAAGTATTATACCTTTGTTTTTCATCCTTTTCTTGATTCTAGCAGTCACCATATCAAGTGCAGAGTCCACTTCCCTCTCTATACGCGTGTTACGCGGGTTGGACGTCAAAGCTCCAGTCCTAATTCCTCGTCCCACCAGTCTCTCCAAGCTCTTAAGCGTAACAACTACAGACTAATTAGCATGAAGAACTTTACGCTGTCATGTGCTTATTTTCTAGGTTTAGGTATAAAGATAACCTTTGCCTTTTTCCACTCGGTTGGCACATAACCAATTCCCAGACAAGCCTTAATGACTGCCGCCAGCGGTTTCAACAGTGAATCTAACCCCTATTGAAGTAGAGGTAAAGCGTCTCCTTATTATCCGATGCTCAGTATCCCGGGGAATTTCTAATCTGATACTGTGCGCTGACGAACGGTCTAGACAGTATCTTTTCCAGACAGTTCTAGACAGTATCTTTTTAGCGCCCTTTTTTACTCTTGCCTTGTTTCCTTATAAACTTTCAGCTCATCTGAGTTTCTTTTAGGAGATTGGATCCTGCTACAGTTGACTTCAATATCCTGTGGCGTGCATATTTTCTGCAGCTGCACAGCAGAAGCTGACTTTTCACAAGCGGAAAACAGGAGGATTGGTCGCCGAAGCGACGGACACTTCTTATTACTTTTAACCGTGATAAAGAGGGCCCGTGCGCGGGCGCGCTAATTCGCTTGTTTTGACAAAAACGCATGTCCAGCCCGCTCCATACGCTCGGCAGGAGGATTGGCAGCCAAAGCGCTGAGCATTCTTTATTACTTTTGACCGTAATAAAGAGGTCCCATGCGCGGGCTTGCTAATCCCCTTGTTTTGACGTAAACGCATGTCCGGCCTGCTCCATACTCTCGATCCCAACCGCCTTTTTGCCCGGAAAATCATAGGAGGAATTCTCCCTCCCTCTGCCATTTTTCGGGAGTATAAGAATGTGTACTGAGGACGAACCAGGCACTCTTACTCGAGAAGCAATACTGTTTGTACGATCGCTCCGACGCGTCGAGATCCCGGACCGTTTCCCAGTCTGCATGCCGTCCGTCAAGCCAAAGCCTACTCTGTATTTTACATTCTTTTTCTGATTTTAATAAAAACCTCAATAATTACTACTCAACCGAGTTGCATTTGATAAATCCCTAGTCACGGACTTCAATTGGTGACCCCGACGTGATCCGAGGGAATTTTTATTGTGTGACTATTCTCGCGTGTGCAGTGATAAAACAATGCGTAAAAACAACGTCGCGCCCACTATTGCCGGTGCCGACGTACCGACGAACAGCACATACGCGCCAAGAAACTTCCGCGCTTCCGCATTCTTGAAGCATAAAATCAAGGTGTGGTTTATGCTCCTGGAGGTGCAGTTCACCGCATCATTAATAACCGACGATAATATTAAATACAGCAACACAGTTGCTTGTTTGACTAAACGTACGGTGAACCTGGTGGAAGATATTTTGTTGACCTCTCCAGCGGCTAACAAATACGAGAATTTAAAGGCGCGAATGATTGAGCGACTAACGGAATCTGACAGCTCGAGGGTCCGCAAGCTGATGGAAAGCGAGAACATGGGCAATAGGAAACCCTCAGAGTTTTTCTGCGTTTTAAAGTCTCCTGCTACAGACAGCACATCGGAAGATTTCCTCTTGGAAGTGTAGAAAACCCGCCTGCCATCGCACATCGCAACGATCATGGCAGCATCCAGTGAGACCGCAGTCGACAGAATCCTGAAGCTTGCAAACACTATCTACGAGGTCGGCCCATTTAACAAACCCCAGGTGAGCGCTGTTAGCGACCTCAGCTTGTTGCTCGAACAGACACAGAAGCTGACAATGCAGGAGAACGCACTAACGAACTAACGCAGTCGCTCTCGCTCTCGCGGTCCGTCGCGCAACCCATTCAGCCGTTCCGCGACTCCGATCCGTTTCGGATCGGACAATGACAAACTCTGCCATTATCATTGCCGCTTCAAAGAACGGGCGAATAAGCGCCGCAGTGGATGTTCGTGACGAGGACCGATGGTTAGTGGATATCGGCGCGGTCTTGTGCGTGTAGACACGCGAATGGATTAAAGAAAAAGCAGAGAAGTGCGAGTACGAACTTTTTGCCGCCAACGGGTCAAAAATTGCAACGTACGGACATGTAACCTTAAAATTAAATTTAACTAAAATCGCGCTCAGCCACGAGTTTAGTTGGTCATTTGTTGTCGCCGACTGGAGTTCCGCGATAATCGGAATTGACTTCCTGTCGCACTACGGCCTGCTAATTGATCCGAAAAAGAAAGCGCTAACAGATTATCGACGCGCGGATTCAGTTTATCATCAATTGCTCGCCAAGTAGCCCGATCTGACGCATCCTCCGGTGTTTCGTAAAGAAACAGTAAAACATCGAGTGCAGCATCACATAAAGACGACCCCAGGACCACCCGTGCACGCAAAGGCACGCCGCTTTCCACCCGTCCGCCTCCGAGTAATAAAGGCTGAGTTCGACCTTACGCTAAAGCAGGGCGTGCTACGACCTTCCAAGAGCCCCCGGTCTTCGCCTCTACACGTTGTGCTCAAGAAGGATGGAAGCCCGCGACCGTGTGGCTACTACCGAGGACCCAACGCCCGAACAGTGCCCGACAGGTACACTCAGCCGCATATGGAAGGTTTTGCGCAAAGTTTACGATGATTGGCTTAAGCAATGCAGGTCAAACGAGCCAGCGTTTTGTCGACGAAGTTGTACGCGGACTTAACTTTAAATTTGCGTATATTGACGATTTCTTTATCGCTTCTGAAAACGAAGAAGAACACCTCACGTACTTAAAGATTTTGTTTGATCGTTTTCTCGCATAATGGTAAACGCGCAAGGAATCGCGCCCATGTAAGAACGCCATTATCTCGGAATGTATAACTTTTATCAAAGATTCGTACCACATACCGCTGAGATTTTGCACCCTTTGAACGAATTATTAATCGGTTCGCGTCAATTCAGATATTTAGATTACATTTTGCAATTCTCTACGGATATTAGACACATTAAAGGCACCGAAAATTGTATTGCAGATGAGTTATCTTGCGTTGAAGCAGTCGCAAAATCAGTGGATCATCAATATCTCGCGTCCGCTCAAAAAGCTGATGTCGAGTTGCGTGATCTACTGATATCCAAAAAATCGGTATTGACATTTTAAAAGGTATACCTTCCGGATTTCAGTGTGTACTTATAGTGCGACACGCCCTTGCAACGCGCTGTGTTCAATTCTTTGCACACTTTATCCCATCCTGACAGGCGCGCTACGCAGCAACTCGTTTCATTGCGTTTCGCATGGCTAGAAATAAACAAAAATAGCAACGATTGGATCCGCGCGCACGGCTTTGTTACTCAATGTTACACGACACGTTTTTTCCTCAGTCCAGCAATTCAAGCAATTATCTAGCCGCTTTGAGCACATGCACATAGATCTGATTACTATGAGTTATTGCCCAGGGTTCAGATACTGTTTAACGTCCATTGACTGCTTTTCAAAGTGATCCCAATCGCCGACATGGAAGCAGCGACCGTCGCGACCGCTGTACTCTCGACGTGGATCTCGCGTTTTGGCGTTCCCCTTAGAATCACGACTGATCAGGGACGTCAATTCGAATCAGCGCTCTTCGCCGAATTGTGCAAAAGTTAAGCACGAAACGCATTTGCACGACAAGCTACCATCCCCAAATAAATGGTATAGTGGAGAGGTTACACAGGCAACTCAAAGCCGCGGTCAAATGCCACGATGTTAGCGACTGGGATCGTCTAGCTCGGCATACGTATGAGCATGAAAGAATACTTCGGAGCCGCCCCAGCCGAGCTCGTCTATGGCAACGGCGTGCGTCTGCCTGCGGAATTTTTCACCACGAAAAACCACACACCAACAGCCAGTTTCGTCGACGACTTCCGTAAGAAAATGAGCGAAATTAAAACGTCGCCCGTGCATAGACATGGTGAGAAGTAGGTATTTATATTTAAGGAATTAGCGACCTCGTCGCACATGTTTTTGCGGCATGATGCCGTTCGAGTCTCGTCCGATCCACCGTATGATGGACCGTATAAAGTGCTCGAGCAAGACAAAAAAAACCTTTACGATAGAAGTCAACTACAAGAAGATTAGAGTCTTGATTGATCGACTTAAGCTCGCGTTTATTGTATACAACGAAGTATAAAACATTGTAAATCGCAATCCGTACGATGACGACGATGGCAAAATTGTCATCCATGTAAATCAGGGAAGCGCCGTAAACCCAACGGCTCCCGCGCCAACAGCGGTAGAGCAAGCAGGACCGTCAAACAATGTAAATAACGAAAACCGCTCACATGCAACGCGTTCAGGCCGCAGTGTTCGATTTCCAGACAGCTTACAGACTGGTTTTAAATGGTTTATAATAATTAATCTTAGAATTGTTCTTTATTTTTCTCTCGTTGCCTTATCACTGGTAAGGGGGTTATGTGGCGTGCATATTTTCTGCAGCTGCGCGGCAGAAGCCAACTTTCCACAAGCGGAAAACAGGAGGATTGATCGCCAAAGCGACGGATACTTTTTATTACTTTTAACCGTAATAAAAGGGGGCCCGCACGCGCGAGCGGGCTAATTCGCTTGTTTTCGGAAAACGCATGTTCGGCCGCGTCATATTCTCGGCAGGAGGATTGGCAGCCAAAGCGCTGGGCATTCTTTATTACTTTTGACCGTAATAAAGAGGTCCCATGCGCGGGCTTGCTAATCCCCTTGTTTTGATGTAAACGCATGTCCGGCCCGCTCCATACTCTCGATCCCAACCGCCTTTTCGCCCGGAAAATCATAGGAGGAATTCTCCCTTCCTCTGCTATTTTTCGGGAGTATAAGAATCGGTACTGAGGACAAACTGAGGCATTCATACTAGAGTTATAACACCATTTATAGGCTCGCTCGGACTTCCGCTGCGTCGATATCTCGGCTCGTTGTCTAATCTGCGTGCCGTCCGACGAGTCTAAGCCAACCTTGTATTTTTCTTGTATTCCGTAGTTTTTTGAATAAAACAAATAGATGCCGTGTAACAGAATTCAACCTTAAATAAATCTCACCTCACGGACTTCACAGTAATTGATTCTCCTCAGCAATATAGCGTAGCCGAGCCTAAGATCAGATAGCTGCTTGATATATCAAAATGTTTATTGATTGATGCAGATTTCGATAATAAATATTTGGGCAAAAGCAATGCATACATAAATTATCTACAAAACAGATAGTTCAACAGAGTAACAATAAGAACCCCATATGAAAATCCAAGAGACGAGCATAAAGAGACGGAGCATAGGCCGGGATGCGACCGTGGGCGCGTCAGGTCGCCTGAGCACGCGCGCGCCTGACTGCAGCGCCAGTCGGTGCGGCAGAGCAGCGAGTCGCGCATGAGCTCAGCTGATAACCGCGGATTTATGTAATCGATAACGAAATTGTATTTTTATTAATAAAGTTTTTCCGCGCTTGCTCTGGCTTTTCCCTCTAATCCGGGAGGGTTTTTATGCCGAAGCAAATGCACCCTCATTCCTACGCAAATAAATGGTAATTTATTTAACTATTGTTCAACCTTCCCTCACTCACTACCTGGAGGCTATTTGGATTAAACTATAGAACTCACGAGAAGGTAAGATTTGTACAAATAGTATAAAAATAATATGTTTAATGTAGCTGGTAATCTGTACTGCAAGTGGTAGTTGTTCTTCTACGCTGTCATTGTTCATACTGATGTATCTGCTGTTGAGTTGCGGTGAAGTTAGTGGAGGTGCAATAAACCCCGGGTCAGAAGTCCCAGGTCAGATGTTACCCTTTCGGTAAATGGTCAGGAGTAAAGCAGACGACTTTTAGACACTATTAACAATAGTCGATAGTCGATAGTCGGTCAAAGGTGGAGACGCACCGGCTGCCCCTGCTCGGGGACGTGCCGACTCGCACGTAGACCAAAGGCCCGTTGCGCTTTGCCTCCTTGTGTCATCATTCCGAATATCGCTACCCATTCAAGCGTACCTAAATCCCCGGGTTCGAGAACGATTGACCCAGTATCCTTTTCTCTTCCCCTGCCTAAAGGCTGGATCTTATCCTTTTTATGAGGCCTATGAGGCCCTGTACACTAAAATTCCTAACATCTCCGGGCTCTAGTGTGAAGTCCCCACACCGTCTCCGCCTAACTCCCATAAGTCTGGGGCAGTCACACAGAAGGTGCGCGGGGGTTTCATTTGCCTCACCGCAGAGCCTACAGAGTTTCCTATTCGTTTTTCCGATCATATGTTTGTGGTAATCCAAGTCACAGAGACCCGTGAGCCAGCTCACCACTAGCCTAATTTCCCTTCTTTCGAATTCGATCAGTTCGGCTTTCCAGCTGCGGGGTACTATCTTATCAATAATACTTTTGATGTTTCTGCACCCTTGGCTGTCACGCCATCTTTTACATTGTTCCGTTTCCACCCATTTCTGGATTTTTCTTTCTAGGTGGCAAAGCGGTATGGCAACCTTGGTATCGATTGCTCGAATTCCCGCCGCTCCTCTATTTGCGAGTCTATCTGCCTTTTCATTGCCCAGAACACCCGTGTGTCCCGGGACCCACTTTAATTCTACGTCACACCTTTCCGCAAGTTTATCTAAGGCATTGCGGCACCTTTTCACTTCTAGCGAGGTTTCCTCTACTTTACTAACACTTAGGAGAGCTGCTCTGCTGCCCGAGTGTACGGTGACCTTGCGGTCTCTCCATTCCTTCTCTAGCATGTGCTCTCCTGATGGCTTTAACCTCCGATTGGAAGACCGTTGTATGATCTTCCAGGGAAAGTAGCAGCTCTGTGCTAGTTCCCTTAAGCCACGCCGTGGCTCCTGTTCCTTTTGCACTTTTAGACCCGTCAGTAAACCAGAGACTAGCTCCTGTTTCCCGCGGATTGACTTCTTGCTTTGGCTGAATCCGCAGTTTGAACTTCCTGTCAAAGAAGAATTTTCTGGGGGTTCTGTCAAGTTCCTGATTGTTACCAAGGTCCACCGACCTAACCAGTTCGGTGTCTTCATGTTGTCGTAGAACACCTTGCCACAACCGCTCAGTCCAGCCAAAATGCCTTTCGCATTAATCCATGGTTCTTGGATTAATGCGATGCCTGTTTGCATCCCAGCCAAGCTCTTCGTTAATATTGCCGAGGCGCTTTTGCTGTGGTGCAGATTGATTTGGGTGAAAGGGATGTTGGCCCGCGCATTGTTGGTACGTTCCTTTGTCCCTTTCATCCGTTTTTTGGCTACTGCCATACCTCTTTTTTTTTTTTCCTACTACTTGGGTGGGACGTTTAGCGTAGATGGCCGCACCAGTGGTCGTCCAGCCGCCTCCACCTTGTACACCTCGGTTGGTGGTCCCGCTGTCCGCTCAGCCGTCTCCTGCGGGTTATCCCCACACGGTGACCGCACTGGCATTCCTCCAGCCGCCTCCTCCGCTCTATCCCCACCCTCCTGGCTTTTCTTTTCATGGTAGACGGCATGCGCGCGCACCGCACCGCAGAAGGATCTGAAAGCCAGTTCCCTGAGGGCCCTGACCCCCGTTTCCTCCATTAGCACGAGCACTGCTATCTCCCCTGTCTCTTTGCCAGCCGTGTCTTTAACCTTCCACGACTGGCAGACCTTCCAGTCCTGGACAGGCAGGCTGATATTCTGCCAGCCCAGTAACTCCATCATTTCGCCCGGGATTTACACTCCCCGGACATAGAAGGTGACCTTCTCCATTTTCTGAAGGGCGCTTTGCTCTACGACCTTAAGCTTCGCGCCCTCTCATGGTGCCATCGTTGACACTGTTTCCTTTAACCATTTACTGGTCTCCGAAGAGCCGCAGTGAAAGACCTGCTCACCCATCAGAAATCAGTTGTCCGTAAAGCCCGGGTAACTGCACCCTCCCTGTGTCCAAGGATGGCTGTGACCACCGCCCTGGCCACCTGAAGGACCTGTTTGGCGCTGAGCCGCTCCTACGGGTACATGTCAGGGATGACCGCGAGTTTCATCTCGCTGGCCACCAGCTAACTGTAGGCTGGCTGGGCAACCTCCTGTCCAGCTTCATCACTAACCTTTTTAATCTGTCGGGGAGTCGAGTTGTCCGAAGACAGATTTCTCCTAGTCCTTTTTGCAGCGGTTGCGGTCTGACGAGTTGAGGTGCTCACCGAGTCACCCTTTCCGCTCGCCTTTTCAGGAGTTGCGTCCCCGTAAGTCGTTTCCTCCTTTTACCTTTTTTGGGAACAGCGTTGGTCTGTGCCTGTCCGGCAGACTGGCTGTGGCTCTGTTGAGAGTCAGCCTTGCCTGCACTAGTGGACGGACAGATCTCCATCTGTTCCCCCTTATACTCTTTGTCCTTGTTTTCCTCGACGGTGTTGCCTGGAGGCTGTACTAGCCCAGATGCCCGTTCAAGGTTACCTCTTGAGCTGGGGAGCTCGTCGCGAGTGGACACAGTGTATTTGCTTACTTTTTCGTTCGACATTTTGAATAAATTTGACTTGGGGTGAGAGTAATGTATATGCATGTGACAGAAGTGACCCCCTGGTGAACCATCAGTCCACCACCGCCCAATTCGCAGCGGGCTCGCTCCGCAACGTTGTAGTGGCCTCGGAGGTGCTCCCCCCCCCCCCCCGGCCCAGCGCGGCCCTTTCCGGTCGCCACCTGGCAACACTAGGCCGAAGGAGATTTTTCGCCGGTTGATAGGGCAGCCAGTCCAAATGGCTAGTCCGTAACCGGGCCTCTGTCCTACCCGGCGGCCTAGCCGTGTCTGTCCTAGTTTTACCCCTGTACCCTCTACACCCGCGCCAAAGTTCGCCCCCCGAGATAGACGGAAGGAGGACCTAGTTACACCAAAAAGGGTCACAGCGTCTGTGTATGTCTGTAGTGATGTGATGTGAGTGTATCGTGGAGCTCACTCCAAATGCTGCCACGAGGGTTGTTCCTTTGTTTGCCTGATGAACATAGCTTCTACCTCCTCCTCCCCTCTCAGGGAGGCTGAGGTCACCTTGTCCCGGGGAAATGAGGCATGTCCTTCTGCGCGTTACCGCAGACTCCACACTTCACAACCCTAGATTCTCGCACATTCATTCGGAGAGCCCTTTTTAGGGGGATCGAGCATTCATGCAAGGGAGAGCTCTTTTTAGGGGGATCCAGCATTCATACGGGGGAGAGCCCTTTTTAGGGGGATCCTCATACACACTCCTCTCAGACGGTGCAAGGTTGAGCAGCCCAGTTCATCAGGCATTAAGCCCCTCCACCATCGTCAAGGTCTCACAACCCATAGGATTAACAATAGCTGGACAAGAAAAGTTTGAAACTAAATATTCTGATGCAAAAACCGTGTGTTTAAATGGAATGTTGAAGGAGTACATCCACAAGAAGCAACCCAAAGCCTACGTGACATAAGAAGGAAAGATAATTGTCTGTCGCTTGAGAAAGGGAATCTACGGTTTAAAACAAGCATCAAAAGTGTAGAACGACAGTTTTAACAAACGCTAAGGAACAAAAGAAAATCAACGAAGTGACAACATTTTTAAGAAACAAATTTCAGGTCAAAGATCTCGAAAACCTAAAATTCTACCTGGGAATCTTTGGATAAAGCCAGAAACATACATCGAAAAGATTGCAAACTGCTTTAGACTGCAAGATGCAAAAGCCCCAACGTCCCACTACACCAAGGTTATATGAAAACAAGGAAGAACGAGCAGCCGATTTCAGAAAGCGAACAGTACCAATAACTCATTGACACCTTACTATATCTCTCTGTTAATACTAGGTCAGATATAGCAGCAATTATAACAATATTAACACAGCATTATAAGGCTCTCAATACGGCCGATTGATATGAAGTAAAAAAGGTTGTACACTACCTGCTTGGGAAAAAACTGCCGAGCTTCAACTTGGACGGAAGGGTGGAGCAGCACCTACGCTCATCGACTATGTAGACTTAAATATGACAAAAATGTGCCTGCATAGAAAATCAATTCAGCTACTATATACTCAGAAAATCAGCATATGAAATTTATGTGTGTAAGAGAGAGAAGGATAGACCCGCCCGAGGTATATAAACCCAGGCAAATCGCAGAAAAATCAGCATTCACTTCCAGGAGCTCCAAGGGTGCGGACAAGGTAGCAATGCGCTACCAGTGAACCTTCTTGTTAAAACTCTGAAGGCATATAAGCAATGCGCTTATGCCGGAAGAAACGGTCATGTATTAAAAAGCATTAGGCTTAAATAATGTCTTGTCTTTTACATTTATTAAGGCTTCGACCATTTTTTGTAAATACGAAGAAACTATGTTCTTTTCCTTTTTAATTAAAATATATACATTTTAAAAACATATTTCTTTACCTTTTAAACTTATTATTGACTAAATTCAGTACTGACACATCAGACTTGCCTGTGTACATCATACTTTTCTAAAAACATAATAAATACATATTATTTATGAGTAAGAGAGAGAAATACATCCCCATTACGTGGATCAATACATAAGTATCCAGGGCCAAATAATTTATTACACTACCCTCACACACATAAACTATACTAGTACATTATGCGAATTAAGAAAATTTCAGTCCGGAGATATGAACTCTTGCTAAACTGTGACGACACGATGCGCGAAAATTTAAATTTAAAATTTTGTTATTCTTCATTTTGAAAACATTACAAAGAAGTGGGACATGTGGGTAACAACTTACAGTTACATAACAAGCATAAAATTCTTAAAACAATATACTTATAGTAATAGACCTGTCACTCTTAATGATCGTCGAGCGAAATGACAGATGCACATGGAAACGACTCTCGCATCGTCAATAGCAGTTCGCGTGCGCAGTCAAACATTTTTAATAATGCGCCTCCCGTTAAATTCCGCGTATCCACTGAAATCCGCACACTTATCAGACCACCAGAATAAAAATTAGTTGACTCGTTTTTCGAATAGCTCGAATCTAGCCGATTCGTGCCGCGAAGCGAAAGCCACGCTTATATGAGCGAAAGAGTGAGGTCGATCGTGTATCGCCGTCGTTGGTTTTAGCAAGACGTCGCTTCGACGAAATGATGCGCGGAGAGATTGAATCCTCCGGGACACACTATTGGCCGATGATTAATGCTGTGCGACGCGGGCGCTTCGTTAACGTCAGGCGCTTTGTTTGGCTTCTCTCCGCAAGCCTCGCGGGGTTATCGCCTTCGCGTGGTCTTCTTTTCTCTATCTTTTTTTAAGGAGAGCGCGGGAGATTGTCTTTGTTGCCATGTTTATTACGAGCCGCAACGACCGTTAACTTTAATCGCCGACCGATGGGTTTGATTGCCTTGCGTCGGTTGAGTTTGTTGTATCTCTTTTTATGCGAGCAATTATGCAGGAGAAGTGGGGAGGCTACACCATTTCGCTCGAGTACATTCGACCATTGATTTTTAGTGCGGAAGATCATCTTCGTTGAGACGAATAAACCGTTTCTCGTATTGCGGTTAGTCAACATCTCACTTTTCAGAGTCTTTTTTCTTCTTCTGATGCGTAAGTCCAACAATGACTTCGACTTTGGTAAATTCGTCCGGTGCGATGACCATTGAAAAATTCGCTCGTACGGACGATTTACAGTTGCTTGGGAAAAAGTTAGTAAAGCATAAGCACCAAAGAATACGCTTTTATCAACCGCAACTTCATTTTTATTTCTTACTTTCATGTTTTGGAGACAGTCCAGCTGTTTTAACATTTTAACGGATAAATAAATGATTTTCTCAAGAAATGTCATGTCCAAATTTTCATTAAAAGAATATATCCCTTTATTTCGGGACTACGCTTTATATGTAACGTACATTATTTGTATACATAATTACGGTACTCTTATGAAACTGAACGAAAAATTGTTATATAAATTCGTAATATAACCCTAGTAGAATTTATGCCAACTCAGATGGTGGATACGCCGGCGAAACGTCAGTGATGTTCGCCAATGACGAGCAGCGATTCGCCAGCGATTGCTCTATCGTTCATTTTTTAATTTAACGTCAAGTGCGTATATCTATATATAAAGCATTGTAAAGTTAAGAACATCTAGTGCGTATTGCGTATGCGCACTGCGAATCAGAGCAAACGGAATCTCTATGGTATAACTGTTAATATAACGGGTACTCGCTACTGTCTCCCTAATGTACTATTGTTAAATTGTCAATTAAACATTATTTGAAGTATGCGAGGTACTTCTAGAAAATGATGCACCTGTACTACTTTACCTTTTTCCTTTTAACATCCAATCCTATAACCTCAAAATTGAAAATTTTGTCTGTTATCAAATTTTTGCCATCCATTCGCCATTCACGCGTGAAAAAGTGTGATGAGATAAATGAGTATGATGGTGAATGAATAGTAACCCATTCGCCAACGAGCTCAAAATTGGCCAGTTGATTGCAAAATAGCTGCTGATTCAACAGTGTTGAACGTTTCTACTATATAAATATTTTCATTTAGTTAAACCCTTAAAAATCATTTTCAAAGTCACCAAAAAAAAGAGATTTTATTTAATAGAAATGAGTAGAAATATAATATTCTGAAAGTTCGTAGAGGTACTAATAAAATTAGTCCACATGACCTCTTTTGTGATCCATGGCATAAATAGCAGTTATTTAAGACCAATTGTTATTATTTACAAATGCCACCGTCTTTCGATGTCTTTCGTCATTCGATCGTCTTTCTTCATCTTTGACGTCCTTGCCCCGCGATCGGACCGTCGCGAAAGACGACGTCGAGTCCTTTGTGCGCGACAAGTTGGGACACTACCAATTTAGAGGCAAATACTCCACATAACGTAAGTTAGTCGTATGTAAAAACACTTTATATTTTTTCTAGTTAAATAAATAAAATTTCGAAAAGATTCTTAATTCGTTAAACCTTTAAATAATAAATAAAAAACAATAAAAGAGAAACATTTTCCGTTTGTTAAACTACTACTACATTTCTTAACCAACAATATGACGAGTATGACTCGTTTGCGAGCACTGCTTTCATCGCAGGCAGCGATTGCCGATATTTTATCAAGTGCATCGTTAATGCGCCACACGAAAAACGATTTCGCTTTGCGGACAAACTCATTTCGCTCGTCGGCGCTGTGGTCGTTGCTTGCACAATGCGCGCAGTTTAGACGCGTGGGCGAGAGAGAGAGAGAAAGAGCAATATGGTCGGCAAAAGCGGACGCGAATTACACATCAAAAACAATACGAGCGGGCAAACTTAAATTTGGCCGGAGCCACCCGACGCTCGGCTTGTCCACGGCTAAAATTACCTACGAGTTGCATTTACGAGTTGCATTTGCAATTCGTATTATTGCTTTGTAAACATTTCCCTGGCGAGCTTTGATATCCACTGGACGGCGGTGGGTATTATTTTAATTAACGGCTTTTAATGAGAATTTCATAATTTATATTTTAATATGCTTGTAAATATACATCAAAATTTAATTAGCTAAATATGCGAGTACGTTTAATGGAGTCGTGCTATTACGATATAATGCAATGACCAGACGGCGCGCTTGTTTATTATTAATAATTGGAAAGAATCAGCGTATTAACAACTTGATATGCTTAACGACGAACTATTCTTTTTCTACAACAAATGCACATTAAATTCAATTTACCAGGAGTTACCATTATTTCGAACTCTAATTAAATGAAATAATTCTTTTGCTAAGTAATATAATCAAATAAAAGAATTTATTCTAGCAATATTCTCGGAGTAAAGAATATCACAGTCACAAAATATTATAAATTAATCTTTTTTTTAAATTAACAATTACTGTTCCATATAATTATTTATCATATCAATTGTGTTCTTTTGCATCCTAAATTGTTAAAAAATAAGTATACTTTTGCCTGTGACTCAACTCGATTCATATGAAAACCTACTACTTTGAGGCCTACAGTTGCATAATGTAATAATTCGTGCTTGTTTAGCAGACGTAAACATATGCATTTATAATTTATGATGTGTAAAATATTTTGGAATTCACTTTGCGGGCTCAGAATAATTTCGCAGTTGACCAACTCTCCAGACCCTGAATTTATCTCAAATTTTGCAGAATGGTTTTTCAATATTTAGGACGAATAGCACATGCCTACTTACAAATTTGTACCAAATAAATTATTATTGCCATTTTTATGTCTCCTTTATAGAAAGTTTTGTAGTTTTTGTTAAAGTTACTTTTCTATGAAAAATTTGGATCATGCGTATAAAAATTATTATAAATTTTTATTAAATAAATTCTGAAAAAAAAATCTTAATAAATTAGCAGTGATTTTTTATTTTGTAAAAGTTAATTGCTAAAGTTCTTAACTACTTTTAGTTTTCCAATAATAATTTTTTTGCAAATACATATTTGTCATTTTTGTTACTTTGACCCTATTGCTTAATTAAGGTGATCTAACACTTTTAACTTTTTTTATGCAAATGATCAAAAAGATAACAATTTTAATTATTAAGTTTATACAAAATGAATTTATCAAAAATATATTTAATTTACTATAAAATTATGCAAAGAAAAATATTTTTTTTCATTGTAATAGATATAGTCATATCAAAATTTGAGGTCTATGAGAAACTCATCTGGATTTGCAGATTACGCAGAAGATCAACTTTTGATATGGACTTTTAAATTAAATATATTTTGGATAAAGCAATTTTGTAAAAAATTAACTATTCAAATGTATAAATGTCATTCTCTAAAAAAAATTAAAAATAATGGACCCCATTAAATAAAATTCAACACACGTGTTGGTATAATTTTTTATTGAGGTATATAGTTTAAAAAAATGAGGATCCATGAGTTTACCGGATGTACTAAAAAAAAACAAAATTAATTTACAGGGTTAATATGAGAATACATTGGAGGCACGGTAGATAAAGCGGAAACGGTGTCGTGAACGAAGCTCGTGAAAGCTCTTGCACGCGACGCGCAGCGAAATCGCCGGGCAAAAGACCGCCGGTGCGTCCGTCATTAGTCGTCATTAAGCTCGGTCATGTGCGCACCAACGATCAGTCAACTGTCGACGCTCTCCTGCTTCATTATCCTGGGGGAAGTGAATCGGCTTTATCACCGCCTCGACCAATGATAATAACCACGCTAATATAAAGTCAGCTAGCGTAAACGCCCGCGAATCGTCTATTCGTCTTTCTCGTCTGCACTTTTCTAAGTCTAAGTGAGTCTAAGGCAGAGACTAAACATATTGGAATCCTTAGTATTCTGCTGATATTAAAAGCCAAGCTTAAAATTATTTACTTTTTAAGAAAATAAGGAAAATCAAATGTTGGAGAATTCGCTACGACAATAATGTAATATAGTATAGAAAAGCAGTCTAGGAGACATACAAACTACAGATGACAGTCGGGCCAGGCAAAAGGGTCCGAATCTCTACCTGGAGTTTATTACACCCCCAGCGGATTACAGTCTCAGACGCATGAGCATGCTCACTCCGGCTTCAACACATCAGAACAGAGACTCAAATATAGTTACCATTATTTCATTTTTAATAAAGTTACAATTGTTTATTTCAATAAAGTTAATAAAGTGCATTCTATTTACACATTCAGCGCCAATTTAAATTTAAATACCAAATACATTTTTTTCTCTGATTTATGACTGTTGATATATCTAATGAATACTGTTAAAAAATATTATAACTTCAGTCGCCAAAAACGTAAATCAATTTAAATGACTAAAAATATGTTTTTGCAGAAAATGTGCACTATTAATGCAAGCTTGCATATATGCTTTACAGGTATATAAATAATTATGGAAAATATTTAGCAAGCCAAAGAAGCGCGAATGCCAAAAGTAAATACTAGTTAGCACAGGGTGTGAAGTGCAGGATTCCGAGATTCCCCGCGCATTAACACCCGAAGAAAATGAAGCCTCTGCCTTGTGTAGAAATGGTGGCCATAGCAGCTGGCTGTCCGGAGTAAATGACGCATGACTCGGAAGAAAAAGGAAGCACTGAATGGTTAAAGAAAGCGCCACTACCGTGAGACGCGCTCGGTAAGCGTCCGACGGATACGACACGTTTCTGCGTTCTTTTGCACAATTCGCGACCAGTCGTTTGTTTGCTCGCGACTGTGAAATTTCGTGCCTCTCGGGGCTAAGCCAACCGACGAGTCAACGCCTTTCCCTATGCACCTCCAAGCCGCAATTTGAAAATATTTTCGAAGGGCTACTTATAATCTAATTAAATAAAATAATACTAGAATTTCTTTTAGATTTTAACAATTTTCCATTTTAATTTCTAAATATATTTTTATTTATTTAATTTACAATATACGTTTTGCTTATTTAGAACATTATTCAGAGTATGTCCCGAACTTGTTTAATGTAAAACCTTTAATAAAGCTGCAGCTGTAATATGTCTCTTTTGACTGCTTAATGTATAATATATACTTAGAACTTCTTCAGTTATCCCTTTTAAAACACCATGACCAAATATGTAAAATCTTGAACGAAGTTTTTAATTTGTTGAAAGATAACTTTCCAATTAAAAGGCGAAAAAATTAAAAAACTTTAAAGTTCTATTCGAGTTTCTAAACTAAAAAAATTCAGTTTTCGAAAAGCGCGTAAATTCTAGATGTATAAAAGTCGAATTTGTTATTAAGGAGGTTCTACCGGATCGATACATAAAAATATTGAAAATGTCAAGTATGAACTATAAACTATGCAAATCACAAGTTCGACTACTGTAATTATATCTTTTTTATTTGCCGACACATTTGTAGTAATTGTTTTTTATAATTTGGAAGTATTAATTGTAACAAGCAATACGCGAAAGATTTTAAAATCTGCAGCGAGTTTTTTGAAAATTAGCACAGATATATGAAGCCTTTGAGGACACCTACTGTAGCTTTATTAGGCTTTTATATACGAAATTGTAATTTTTCACTAAATTATCGATTATCTATTTAAGCTCTTAAGAGGCTGTTTTGCAGAGTTTGCAGTCGGAAATTATTCGCCGCGTAACATCATGTAAAAGTTCGCAGAAAAAAGAAATATTTTACATATCCAAATAAGCGGCTGGCTATTTAATTTGACGTTTTATCTACGCATTCCTGACTTTTTCGTAAACAGAGAGATTAAGCAAATAATAGGGCCCAGCCTGTAAAATGGAACTCATAGAAATGATTGAACGAGCGACGGTTGATTGCGTTCCGAGCAAGACGAGAGAAATCGCGCGACTTTTGAAATTCTCGCGCTGAATCGCAGCCGGTAATGCATCCGCGTGAATGAAGATATCGTGGCAATACTTTTGCCGGTAGCCCAGAGAGAGTGTGGAAAAGGGGCGGGAAATAGGCTATTTTATTATGCAAAAGCTCGCTTCCCCTGAACCGGCTCGCTTTTCCAACAGCGGCAGCTGCGGATCGTTGCGCTGCACCTTTTTCTTCCTCTGCTCCCTGCTTTTCCCCCGAGCTTTTTTCCTCTCCCTATCTTTCTGCCTCTTTCTCTCTGTACACTCGGTGAGAGAAGTGGGCGGGTGGCAAAAGCATCCGCCCTCGAATCGCGTAAATACGGGCGGCCATTTTGCGATAAACTTTTTTTCGTCGATCATAGAGAGAGAGAGCACCAGACCGCCCCCGCGTTACCGAGGCGAAGAGGAGCAAAGAGGACTGCGGAGAGCCGGAGTAACGAGGGGAAAAAAGCGAGGACGGAAAAAGAAACAATTGCCGGAGGACGCGAGAACCATGGAGTGGAGAGAAATGCGGGGTGCTTTGCCTCTCGGGAAAATGTACTGCTAATGTAAACATTTGATAAGCAATTTTTCCAAATTACCACCAATTTCCGTTTATATTAATTCTTCCTTTTTACCTGCGTCTTATACATATCTACAGCAAATTTTAGCTTCATTATTAGCAATTCGAGGGGTAGAATCAAAAGTACAAATAAGATGTTTTTAATGCAACATTAAATATTCACTTTCAATTATGCAGGTATAACGTTTTTTTTTTTAATTATTATATCATCATTCAACAAGATCGCAGCTTTTAATTTTGTACACGCCATTTGACTGACAGAGTTGGGTCACCTGCAATCTTTAACATTATTTAAAAAAATTTAGTGCAGGCATCAACTCAAAATTTCAAATCTATTTATCTCAAAACTGTATTTTTCAAGTTCACCGGAAACATAACTCAGACAATTTTCAAGCGATTTAATTCATTTGTTATTAACAATTATCTGATGATTTTTCAGGCAAATTTTTAGTTTTCACTTTAGAAGCGACCGATTTGACCAGAAATTAAAATATCCAAAAAAGCTACGTACTTCTCTAGCAATTTGTGTATCAAATAAAAAAAAATTGTCCGGCCGTAAGCCTTGAAAAACGAAGACGTCTTCGGAAAAAGGATGCAGTAATTTAAGTGTATTTTTCGAAAAAAAATCCTAAAATAGCCTATTTTTTCGACCTGTAAAGTGGCCTAACCTCTTAAATTCAAGTAAATGAAATATTTTCCTCAAAATTCTACTGAAGAATTAGACACAAAACGTCACTTTCTTTATTTTTTGTGCAGAAATTTTATACATTTTTAACGTATTAATTTGATATTTAAGTTAACATTTATGAAGCAATAATAAAAAAATATAACCTATTCGAAATAAAAGGTAAGCACTGGAAAATCTGAAGTTGTTTCTATCTCATCCAATTGCGAATTTGAAATTTGAATAGCGAACTTTTCATCGGCACTATCTTCGAGTACTCTCGCAAATTGAACTCTCGAAAAATAGCTCCCAAGGCACTCGACTGCCAATGAGCGAGACGAGAGGCTGTGGAAAAAACTTTGGGCAGGGCACGTCCGCGGCGCGAGGCGCGCGAAACCACGCGAAATCGCCTCGCGGTCTGTCAATAGAACAGAGAAGGCCGATTAATCTTGCCTCGTTCGCCAACTCCGCCGACTCGCCAACTTTTTCCACCTCCTTTGCCCGGGACGTCGAGTTTCCGACATTTTTCCGCTCGGCACCGAGAAAGTGTTTATCGATTCTGTTTGGACGATGTCCTGAACTGACTAACGATTCTCTCCCCAGACAAAGGAATCGAAGCATCGATCGTTCGGAAAACAATTCGAATCGAATAACCCTTCGAATTAGCTAATGATTTCTGACAATTGCACATTCCATTTTCTCAGATAAGTAGCTATTTAACATTTTAACATTGTCAGAGAAATGCTAATCTGAATAAGCATAATTTACTAGTATCAAACTTCCGGATTACGAATTTTGTTGAAAATTTGGGGACTGTTTTCTTATATTAAAATACGAAAAAAAATAGAGAATTAGGGTCAAACGCTCAAAATTTTGGATACATCAAGTCCCTGAAGCTATTTTTTGCTAAATGGAAAAGACCATCAATTGATATACCCAATTCAATATGAGTGTCAAAAATAACATGATAATGTTTTATAAACAAAGTTTATGCAGTTTTCATTGCTCATATTTTAAAGTATTCCCAATGCCTTTTTGCTTTCTCTGGTATTATTACTTTTTCAGGATAGTTTCTAATCCGCGAATACAAGAATTTGTTGACGCACTAAGTAAAAGCATTGGGTGAATCCAGATTTAAAAGAATCAATTACTTAGTTGTAGACAGCTAATATAAATAAATAGTAATTCTTTTTGAAATTCGAACTGAATAAGAATATTAATAATACAATATATTGAACTGATCAACGTCTACGTAATGTGTGAACTAGTTCACTAAAATAATTTACATATAAAAAAAATGTGTGACGGTTATCGGTACAAAGTTGAAGTAGCATCAAAGTTTTTTTCCTCCTCTTTTTTTACAGATCTATTAATACATACGATTTTAAATTAAAGAATTATTTACAGAAAAATTATTAGATGAAATCCATAATCATCAAACTTCACAATGATCAAAATTTTTAAATTTAAGATAAATTAAAATGTACAAATGTATATTTTTATCAGTGAAAAAGGCACCCATCATTTTCTTAAAATCTACATTTTTGTATAAAAAACTGTTATACATTGTAATATTCATTAGTTTGCGTTAACGGCGCTTTGTAAGTATATATTAATTGTTAAAAAATCAAATATGAGATTATGTTATAACAAATAATCGGAAGATCTAAAAGTAAAAGATTCCTTATGACGTATCATTTAACTGATTGAAGATACGAAATATATATTGCGGCGCATCCGGAAATCGCTTCCTTCACAAAGTATTTACCACTGTTCTAACAGCACGCGATCGTAAATTCAAAAGACGCTGCATTACACGTACCTAAGCGCATCTCCAGAAACCAAATTTCCATATACTTGCATACACTCCTTCTCTTGTCTTAATTTTTCTCATCGCCTTTGAGTGTCTTTATTTTAAGTAGGATTTTAATCTCTCGAGTTCTCTTTTCGAGATCTATTTTTGCGCGCATTGATGTTTATTCTGCGACACTGTTTGAGAAGCTCGCGAAGAAATCAACGTATCAAAAATCACAAAAGATTGCAACCGTTTACCGAAATTCTTGCAAAATTTACTCGACACAATTGTACAAAATAATTTATTTGAGAATCGAGTACTTAAGAAAAAAACAATTGGATTAGCTTGTGTGCAAATAAATAGAAGCAAGTAGTAAGTGTCAGAGAAGACTCACATTATCAAAGAAGCCGTCGAAATGGGAATACTGGAAATCGCTTTCGATAAGGCTGTCGTGGGGTTTTTCTCCGATAACGTAAATAAACCGTCAGCTCGGCCTTATTTTTTCGCTCTGTTGAGCACTCGCTGGAGATAAGCGCGGAGCAATCGACTGCTTAATGTTTCTCTTTCAAAGTTCAACGGCTGCCCGAAAATAAGACAGCGCGATGAAATCCAACGACACGTAATACACGTCTCTTTTTTCGTTAGACAATGCAGCCTTATCAAGTTATTCTAAAAAAAGGAAGAATAATAAAATCGCCTTAACAATGTTTTCTCGAAAGAGCAAATGATGACGATGACTTAGTGTTTGGTTAAATAAAATTTAAATTAGTTTGGAAAGTGAATTAATAAGAATAAAAGAATTAAATTGTAAAATAATTCAAATTATTAGCAAAAAGCCAGAAAAGTATATAGATAGTGCATATTTTCCAAAGCAATTTTAACCTTTTCAACTGTAAAGTAGAATTTACTGTAGAAAAAAGTAGATTTAGCAATTCTGCAAATTAACTTTCAATTGCACAGTTAAATCTACCTGGTAAAAAGTACAAGTTACCTTTTTTCACTCGTTAGGACTTTGAGCACAAACTCGTCATAGTTATTTGTATAAAAACGTTTTTATAAATTCACGTATGTATGAAAGTTGACAAGGTCCCACCGTGACGGTTGATCCGAGGCGCACAGCGGGTGATAGATTTGTTGGAATTTTTGAAAATCTCTCGGATGCAATCTGCAGCTGAAGCCACTCGAGGTCCGGCCGATATCGTCGCCACGAAAGAGCGCCAGAGTGAAACGGGCCGCCTGTGTATCAATTGACGTTTCGAGGGCGGTATCAATTGCACGTCGGAACGATATACGTGCCCGCGGCGAGCGCTTCTCTCGGCAATTTGTACCGGGTGAGATCCGCCGCTGCGATATACACGCTCAACACGCGCACGACCCGATAAAATCGTCTCGTGCGTTCGAAGATAAGAGAGACGGGAGGGAGAGAGGAGAACGCTTTTAGGAAACTCTGCGGGGGTGGTTTGGAGAATAGCGAGATATCGCTCGCCTGCGGATTGCTCAGGGTCGCTGGCTAAGATCTTATTGGAGGCCAAGAGAACATTCGAGTGGAGGAGTTTGTAAGCGGATATCTTCAAGTGATTTTAATGGACTTAATTAACTTTATAAAGCATTGAAAACATTTTGTACCCATTTTAAAGATTTTATTCAATACCTGTAGTTTCATCAATGTCAAGGGAACTGTTATATATTGCATTGACAAAAAAGTTCAGTGACCTGCAATAATGACTGCTTGACCGATTATGTTGATTGGTATTACGATATTCGAAACTAACATGATTTTTTGTTTATTTATATGCTTTAAATAAAAATCTATGTGTTTGACGTAAATTTATATTGTTACAAATGCAAATAAAACCTGAGTTGTTTATAGTTGTTCATATATGAATTATTCTTACGCTTAATTATTCTTTAGCATAGATTCAAGAAATGAACAAATTTCAAATTGATTTTAGACTTTTCCATTATTAGAGTATCCATTGGTTTTAATCACTTTAAACGATTTTCTTTGATTGTCAGTGAAATTAAGAAATTACTAAAAAGTTAATATGTAATGAATTGTTAGTGTCTTCTCAGTAAATAAAACTATCGACATTCGTTTTCACATTTTATCGTATAACAAACAAGTGTACCACTTGAAAAGTACGGTAAATGTAAGATAATTAAAAAAATGAAGTCTTGTAATCAATGTTTGAAAGAATCATCACCATTTATTGAATTGGCACTTTTTCCTTAAAACACTCCTCAGTCCATTATATTCTATCTACATTCTTAATCACCTAAATCAGAACAGCTAAAGTGGCGTATGAGTGTTGAGAGTTTTTTCTTCGTACGTAAACACACGTTCGCCTGATAAATCGAACTCCTCCGAAGACTCAAGACTCGTTAAAAAAAACGAAGAAGGAAAAAAGCTTGAGAAGAGAGAAAAAAAGGCGAGAATTTCTCATCGCCGTCGTCGCAGCGGCAATTTTTAATCGACTTAAGAGTGACGCGGATGGCGAGTCCCGCGCGATAACCTTAGTGCGCCTGATAGTACCGTCGCCCTCTTTACATTATAACGACGTCATCGCCGATCGATAGCGCCGCGAGTCTCTCGCCGATACCAGACGGAGGCCAAGTGGGGTAAAGAGAGAGAGAGAGAGCGAGAAACGGATAGTCAAACAAGCGGCCGAAGGGGAAAATATTACGTCAAACATTGACCGTGATAAAATCGCCGAGCGCGCCGGTGCGGAACGCAAAAGGGATTAGTCGGCGACGGTGTACCGCTTGTTTTGTTAATGAGGGGGGGGAGGCCAAGAGCGTGATTTTTTTAACGCTTTTGGCATCGGGATGGCTTCGATCGTTAAGGTGCCGAGGGAGATTTTTTAATAAAGCAATATTTTTTTTAATGATAATGAAAAAAGTTTTTAAAGCCGAAATGAGGTTTAATTAACGGAGTTTGGAAATAAATTACTTGAGGGACGCGGATTCGCCCTCGTTCCGATGGATTACATAAATAAGACGAGAGTGTATTCGTGCGGAGATTTATTCTTGCGTGAAAATTAGAAAGTATATATAGGTATACATTTACTCTTTTAGTAGAATTCAAGAGTAAAAAAACTCGCGCGTTAAATGAGCGAACAATCTCTTACACTTTATTACGCTAATAGCGGGTATTATAAATTTCGTTTATCTGATTTGGTTTTGTTCCTCGCGGAGAAATAAAAGAGAAGGGAAAATAAATAAAAAGTGTTCCCGTTGCATCTTGCGATGCATTATTTAATTTTCTTGGAAATTGAATGGCGAAAAAAGTCTGAACATTCATTGAACCGCTAATGAATCCTTGCAAAGGTTATCTGTGCAAATAATTAACAAACACGATAACTTTCTTAGAAAAAGGGCAATTAAAATTTGTATACTGTTCGTTTAACGGTTTTTATTTTTCGATGAAAGAGTGAATTAATTGTTTTTTAATAATCAACAAATTTTATTCGATTGTTTCATTAAAAAATTCAAAATTCTCCATGTAAATATATTATGCTTTTTCAGTGAATGATTTTTTGCAATAAAACATAATCGCCATAAAAATTTTAATTTATTACGCGGCAGTAAATTTAGTAAGCTTGTATACAAGCAATTTATATCTCATTTACTGCCGATATAAAGAATTATTGCTGCACGAACGTAAGTTCTCCAGAAATTTTAAATTGAAAAAACCGTGAATGTGAATAATTATACAAAATATCGGCAAGCGAAACAAATCGTTGCACCGACGCGAAGCCGTCAAACTTATCGGACCGCTCATTAACATCCTTCTTCGTTCTCCCGGCGAAAATTTTCCGCCGCACTTTCAACGAACTGGCGTGTCGTCGCGATCGCTCGGATTCACCGCCGTAAAACATCATCAATCAACAAATTACTCAATTATCTCCCCCGTAGAGAAAAAAACGCAAAAGCAACGGCGCGAGCGTCGACCAGAGCGACAGAAAAAAGCGGGGAGCCTGCAGAGAGTCAAGCACCGTTTTTTCCACCAATCATTGCGAAAAGTATCGACTCGCGCGACGGGCGGAAAAATTTTGCGGCAAAAAAAAAAACTAGCGAGACACGCCAGCGGCGAAAGGAAGAAGGGAGTGATGGAGATTGAAGAGCTCGCGGAAAAGTTGGATATGAAAGCGCGCGCTCGGCAGCCGGAGATAGCATCCCCGCGGAACAGACAGGGGAAAGAGAAGACACGAGAGTAGATATCTGTAAAAAAACTTTGGTACAGGGTCGAAAATGGGCGCGCGATCGGTAACATCTGACGGGGCATTAGTCCAAATTGCCCAATTCCGGTGTGTCCGGGATATAAACGCGGGCCAAGTGCGCGTTCGATGCCGACGCGATAAGAGGCCCCGGCGCCTTTTAAGAAACCTTTAGAGCGCGACTCCGAGATAAAAGGCACGAAGGTGTATAACGAGCGGAGCTCGGAGGCGCACGAACGGTCCCGAGATTGACGCGTTTCCCATCGAGATTACCGCGGCCGGGTTCCAGAGCCTACTTGGCCGAGGCGCCCTTTCCAACACCTTTGTCCCCCGCGCGCCGTTATGAAACAGAGCAGCGGTCGCTCGATACTGCGGACAAAAAAGCAGGAGAGACGCGCTCTAATAAATTACTCGGCGCAGCCGTGCGCACGAAAGCCCCGATATCCCCGCGTGCTGAAAGCGCAGAAACGGAATGAAAATAAAATAGGAAGGATGCAGGGAGGGAGAATAGCGGAGCCAGGCAGAAATCTGGCGAGAAGCTTGCAAGCTCGCAAAGTAATACACGAAAAGAAGCGGCGACACTCGGAAGTGAGGGCCGACGGGAGGGCGGCGGATATGGCGTCCCTCGGCGGGGGAGACTCGTCTTGACGAGAAGCAGAAAGGAGGGAGCCCGGCGAATAAGGGAAGGAAGCTTTCGGGGCTCTGGGCTGCGGGGGAGATCGGCGGCGGAGGGCTGCGCGGAGGTCCTTCTGCCACGACGAGGCGAGGTTCGCGTTAAACCACCCCATTTGAGCGTTTTCCACCCCGGCGACCTCTATACCAGGCCAGGGTAAATACGGGGCTCCCGGCCGGCGGGTCCGCGCGGACTGCGCGGCTCCGGCCACTCGCGCGGCGCCGCTCGCCGAGCCAGCCAATAGCAGCGGCGCGGCGCCGCCCAGCCGAGCGCGCCAGCCGCGCCGAGCCAGTGCCGGGCCGGGGACCGGCGGCGGCGGCGCGCCGACAGCCGCTCGTTCGGTCCGCGCGGACTGCAGTACGCGGCGTGGCTATGTGTGCCGTGTGCGTGCGCGCACACCTCGTCCGTCTCGCTCCCTCGCTCCTCGGCGCGTTCGCTTTTGCAGTCGGCCGCTCGTATACACGAAGGTGCTTTGGTCGCGGAGAGCTGCTGCCGCCGCCGCCACTGCGACCCCGGGCGAAACTATTGGCCACCCACGCCAGCACCGCGGCACCAGAGACGCCGGCGACGACGCGAGCGGCCGGAGGGGAAAAACAAAGCTCCGAGCGGCGAGCGAGGCAGAGGGAGAGGCTTCGTGTAAGCGCGTCTCGTTCGCACGGCTCCACGCTCTCTCGCCCCCTCGCTCTTCCTGCGTCCTCCTTCCTCCTTCCTACTTTCCGAGAGAAGGAGCTTTTTTCCACAAACCCGCGCGCGCCTATATATACCTATGCACCCGGGATCCTCTCTTTCTCTCTGCTCTTTTCATTCCCCGACGCTCCCCCTCTAACCCTTTGCCCGCTCAGCTTCCGACGCTAAGCCCCCGAGTCTTTTCTCCGTCTCCCTCTGCTGCTATTACCGGCGTAACAAAGTCCGGCGTGTCACCGGCTATATATATCGGCTCGTGTGTCCATATATACGCGACGAGCGATTTTCGTCTTTTCCCTCGCATATACGTCTGCTTCGCGGGCGCGCGCCCGTGTGCGTTTACCGCCTCTCCCCCTCGCTCTTTTTACTCCTCTTTTCGCGGACGTCGTCGTTGCTTTTTTGCGCACGGCGAGGGGGACGACTTTGAGGGATTACCCAAGTGTACCGAGAAAAATGGAGGAGGGCTTTTCGATTGGCGCTACAAAATATGATGCCTCGAGATTTCGCGCCAGTTTACGAGCGTACGAGCTATACGTGAAATGGGCGGCGACGTTTTTATCGACGTACTGATGGGGTACCTCGTCTTTTTTCCGCTTTTTTCCTTTTTTTTGCAAGATTCGAGAAAGTGCGAGTGTGATTTCTTTATAGTTCGCTGGCTATGCATCGCTTATTTCCTCCACTTTTATTTGTTCGAAGCGACGCGCGGAAAAATAAATTACGCAAACAGCGGGCGGCAGGAAAGCTATTTAAAAAAATCAAGAAAACTGAAACATTTTTTTTATAAGAGTTTATATATTTGAATCGAGCTTCATCGCGTAAATATTTTTAACATCGTAGGAGTAACGTTGAACAAATGCCGACGATTTCTTTCATTGTCCTTATTTTATTTAAATTGAAAGTAATCGTTCAACGGTGACGAATTTAGTAAATGTTTGTATTTTTGTAAATAAATAACATGTTACCAAAACGGTGGAGAATATCGAATCCACTGGTGAAACAGTTTTTTTTCGCGGACCGCGGTGTCTAACTAAAAGTAGTATGAAAACCTACTGAAAAGAAAAAATCGGGATAGATATAAAATAACACCGATATGTGAACTGAAATGTTAATATATATTTAGGAAAAAAGTAGTTTAAGTCATTAATAATTGTACAAGTTCCACCTAACAGCGCGTATAAGTGGTCTTCGTTAAAATAATTAAGGTGATAATAATCAGTCTGTGAAGTAGAAAAAGTATCGTCTATTGAGCAAAATTTTTTCAACGAGTCAATTTTACACTTCCGCTATTTTAAATGAAAAAAATATTGGTTGCACATAATGAGACATCTTACACGTTAGCGTAAGTATTTTGCTTCTTTAAAAAAGGCAGTTTAGTAATAATATTTTTTTAAAGCTGTTAAAAAAAATGAGTATTTTTTTAAATTTCCGCACAGATCCATATGTGCGCGCACTTTAAACGTGTACAGTAAACAAGATTCTTCAATTTATTTTTTAAAAAAATTTTAATGATTTTAAGTGTCTTAAAAGCCAATTTAAAAAAATGGGATGTACGTCAAGGGTAAGAAGAAGGCGCACGAGCTACCGGGTGCGTGTGCAATGGACCTCCGGAAAGCATTCGGTTTCTCTTCGCGTCCGGGGACCATTGTTTTCTCTTCGCTTTCTCTCTCTTTCCCTCGAAGAGCGCGTATCGCAAAAAGGAGCAGAGGGAAGTCGCGGCCGCAGTCGCCCGGAGCCTTTCGTTCCTCCAGCGAACGAGGCAAGGCGGAGGAGAGAGAGACTACTCTCGGCCGCGGTATAAATAAAGTGCCGGCAATTTTCAACGCGAAGGGTCCTCCGCGCGGCGCACGGAGTGGCTTTCAATTATCGCGAGGAGAGACTTGGACCGCGCCACCACCCTGCTTCTACCATAACCGCGATTACTTTCTTTTTTCCCTCCTCTCGCCCGCTTCCTTTTTTCCCTTGGCGACTATTTTATTGCATCGCCCGCGCCTCGCTTCCTGCAGGCACTCTGCTGTGCTCGCGCGTGGGTGGCTTTTTTCGGCGGTGTATTCGAGTGTACTTTAAATAATTACGCTGGCGCTGCCGCGTTTCCTTCTTCTCTTTTTATTATTATTATTTTTTTTCACTCGAATTTATCGAGTTATTACCTTGGTCTTATAGAACGTTCGCGTTGATGCTTCCAAACGAGTTTCGAGCTGTTGAGCCGATGGATGTAGAAAAAAATTATTCTTTTTTTTCATCCACGTAATTTTCAGAGAGATTCGTTTCACGAGGACGGGATCGCTTGGGAGAATGTTTATTTTTAGAAGCGAGAGAGAACCCCGACGTCGTCTTTCCTTTGTAGCCGAACGCCGCAATTTCTTGACGGGAATCGCGCGAGAGCTGACAAATGCACTCGTAAAATGAGTCACTCGCCGGGACGAGCGCGCATTACGGAAGTGACAGACTAAGATGCAAATTAATCTAACGGAATAAGCATTTACGAACTAATTTCGACTAATAATACGTCCCCCTCTAATGACGACACTCACGATAGTTTTCACGAAATTTCACGCTACAAATAAAAAATACTGAAAAGATTTATTTAACAAATAAATAAAATTGCGAATTTACTATAGAATTTATATAATCGAGACTTAATTTAGCTGTAAAACCAAGTGTCTAACATACAGCAGAGAGCTCTACCTGACTCTTGCGTAGTTTCATAAATTCATCGTTCGTCGATTCATTTTTTTAGTACAGAGGTATGATTTTTTGAGAAAAAAAGTTTGACAATAAAAGAATTACCTTATACGTTGCGTAATGTTTTCTCTCGACTACTCTGTAAAACTCGAGCATTTCGACCCGACGATAAAATTCGTCCCGACTCCAATGCAACTTTAATACTTTTGCGGTCTCGTCTCCCGTATACGAAAATACAACGGTAGAGATAGAGAGAGAGGAAAAAATGAAAGAGATGTGTCGACGCGAAAAAGGGGAAAAAGAGGCGCGCGGAGAAGTACGTCAAACGGCAAAAGCCGAAGAGTTATAACTTCTTCGAAAGAGCCGGCTATAACTGTTTAAATAAAAAATAAAGCGAGAAACCGTTGTCGACGGAGCCCGACGACTGTTTTCACCGAACGTGTATCCCGAGAGCGGGTACACACGTAGGTACACGTCGTCATATCGGCGCGAGGCGGTAATTCATTCGTCGTCGACAAAAGCCGCTTTGCACACGTACGGCTCGTCCCATTTCTCTCTAATTTCCGCCGAGAAGATGTAGCGCAGCCACCGCATTCTCGGCAATCCTAGAGCCAAGATGAATCACTCATAAAGCGCATTATAAATAATGTCCCACCTTTGCAGCCCTTACAGTAATAAATTGTGTCTTTAAATATAAGTTCGATCGCTTATTTTCGGAAGTTATAATCCTTCATTCTGTTACTGACTGCTCATAGTTACTTCCAAGTCAAAATAGAACACACAATAGCATAGAATGAAGTCATAACAGAATGTACCTCGTATCAAATTATAGCAAACTTATAAACCAGGGCAATAAATAGTAAATTTATTTCTCTCATTTAGCGACAATTATAATAGAGCGAAAAGTAGCTTTTTTAAAAACCTCGTTTCGGTCACTTAAATAGTACAAGCTATGTGGTATACCTCTAAATTATAGTACTTAGGAGAACGAAACGCGAGCTTTATTAAAAAGCTACTTTTACACTTTGCTGCGATCAAAAACAGCAAATATTATTATTCCAACGATTTATGAACTACTATGAAGAATACATTTGAAACACTCGTTACAACTTTAGGCAATGAATATGTAACAGTTGATTTGAAAAATCTTCTTAGAAATTGACGGGTCGAACTAAGTTGAATAACTGTTCGCTAACTAAAAGTTCAGCTAAATATGAGCCCAACTTCCTTTAAAAAAGAAATAAATTTTAAAGAAAACAATATTTATCTTACTTTTTTCTCCTGCAATTTCTAAGCAGCTAGTGCATTCTAAATAAACTGGGGGACTAAATCCACGAATTTCTGCATTTCTCGTTTAAAAATCGTCACGAACTCGAGATGCGTCATATCAAAGTAATAAAATAATAAAAATAGTAGCTATTTTAAAAGGCGATATATTTGATTTGCAAAATACAGTTCTTCAGCCTTGCTTTCTTTCCCGTCGGAATTACAAGTCTATATACATGTTGTGACCATAGAATGATTAATAAATTAGTTTCATAAATAACGTATATTAACAATAAATATATCATAAATAATAATTACTTTATCGAATTGTAGGCATATTCACTGCTTCATATTAAGAATTCACTGCTCTTTACAGAGATAATTCATTGTTTTTCTGTGAATATTGCACAATTTAGTAGCAAATATTTTTACTTATTACAGTGCACATTAACTTTTAATCAGTGACATACTTTTGACTTTTTAGTAATGCATATTCAGTAATTATTCACTGTTCTAAATTATGTTAATTCCCTTTTCCGAACTACTAAGTATATTAATTTTCAACCGAGACGGATCAATTCATCTTTTCCAGAAAGCTAAAAATATGTGGGAATGCGTATTTAAAAGCAGATGAGAAGACATGTCTCGACTGTTTAATGCTTTCCAAAATACCTGTTATATCAACAAAAAAAAACTCTTAAGATTGAAAAAAAATGAAAACAATTTCTTTTATTCATAAAAAGTATCTTTTAGCTGTCCCAAAAGTCAAGTATCAGAGTTAATATTAAGTTCTTTTTATACGAATTATTATATCGCTTAGAAAAATGTGAAATCATACAGGTACTTCCCTCCTTTTATTTATAAATTCTTACAATCTGATCGAAATAACTTTTAACTTTATCCTCTTCCCAATAATCCAGAAATTTCATGGATAAATATTAAATTATTCAATATTCCAAAAATGAAAATCCACTTTCCAGCGTTGAGACACTCTGGAGATACCCGACGACTGTTCGCCTCCCCAGGGACATCGGAAACTCTGAATTTCTAAAAATACGCCGAGTCGAGGACTCTCCTGGAAATGGCAAGGCTCCTTGCGACGGTAAAACGAGGAGCCGGTCCCGTGCGGAATTCGATTCGCGCGATTGGAAAACGGAGGCGCGGCTCTGCTGCACTGCGCGTAGGTGAGACAGGAAATCCTGCGACGAGAGCCTCGGACGCCTTCTTTCGTCACCCCCGCATAGTCACGCGGCTTTGCCCTCCGAGGCACTGCTTAAAGTGAAGTGATGCGCATGCAAATTGCACGTAGACGTATACGAGTCCGAAATTATAGAATCTTCACTGCCGCTTTATTTATTTATTTATTTATTTATTATTTCTTAAATTATTACACGAGTAAATTTCACTGCACTTGAATTCTTAAAATACTGTCAAAATCTGAAATTTTTAAATAAATTTAAAAATCAATTAGCTCTTCTAGTAAATGGGTTTGCAAATAAAATATATTTAACTTTCAATTTTCAGATTAAGAAAGCGCAAAAAAATGGAATACTATGATTAAAAATTAATTTTTAAGTTCTTTATAGTAGAATTCGAAATAGTTGATAAATATCAGAATAATCCAAAATTTAAAATAGTAGACAGTTTTTAACGGACCAAGTATATATATAGTCGTTGCTTATATGCATCAAATCAAATCTATAAAGAAAGAAAGATCGAAATTTAAATGATATACATTGCAAAATTTTAGAATAAATTAATTTACAAGCTAAATTCTATTAGTACAGACTGTTTTTATTTCAAGCTCACGTGTACAATACAAATTCTAATAAATTTCAACTTATCTTTGAATTTGGTAAGCCTGCTTTATAGAAATATATTTATAGCTACGTGCATTAATTTAGAAAGCAGCGTTTTCCTACTACCGTTCGTTTACATATGACGCAAAAAGCACCTATTGTTAGAGACTTATTTATATT
Source organism: Sycophila sp. Sp_5 (assembly GCA_018906775.1). NCBI lineage: Eukaryota > Metazoa > Arthropoda > Insecta > Hymenoptera > Eurytomidae > Sycophila > Sycophila sp. Sp_5. The sequence continues at coordinate 48,711 of JACCID010000282.1, forward strand.
TTAACGCATAAACTGGGCATATTTGTATTTAAATAACAAGACGTTTACATTTTGCTTGGCAGCCTTTCAACGGCAGTCTGTTCAAATTGTATCAGCAGAACGGCTCAAATAGTACCATCAAACTTGAAATTAGTCTCGCGGAAACGATACACGATGAATTATAAAGTTTGCACTCTCACCTAAAAAGAAGCAACAAGAAAAAAAATAAAGCGACATCCGTCAGTCTCCTACAGAATAAAAAAAAGTGCGCTCTCGTAAACGCTTCTCGTTTTCAATTCCAGCAGCTTCCCCCCTAATTAAAGTAAAAACTTTGCAAAAGCGCTAATTCATCTCCTTGACTTTCCTCGCAGTTGGCATGAAAAATTCATCGGAACTCCTCCGGAAGAACTCGACGCGATTAGGCGTAAAATTTCGAGTCCTCCCTGCGGCCCGAGCGGCGGAAAGTTGGGCGCGATTCCCGCAGCTCTAATGCCCTCTCTGTCCTGTGCGGACTCAGCTTCCCGCGATATTAAGGGGATCGTCGCCGGTGGATTCGCCGCAAAACCGCGAACAACTTACTCTCGTCCGTCTCTCTCTCTCTCTCTGTCTTTCTCATTCGGATATAGAGGAGAGGCGCCGGCGAAAAAGGTGCAGCTGCACGAGAGGAGAGAAGGAGGAAAGACGAGGGGCTCGAGGCCAGTGAGAAAGCAGCTGCATTCCCGGCCATTAGAACTCCGGCTTGGCGTGATAGTGAAAATTTACTGTCGTAACCCGGTGCCTCTCGCGTCTAATGCACTGGAGCGCGCGCTCCGGATAGTCTCTCGTCGCAGTTTGTGGACGTGCCGGAGGCCCGGTGACGTCGACGCGCCAGTTAAGGACGCATCGGCTTTTGTGCGTGCTATACACATCACCGAGCTTCACTGCAAATTAAGGCTCCAGCGATATGCATCTCCTTCTCATTTTTTCGCTTCATTTATATTGCTTTGCAAAATAACGTCTGTGGATCAAATTTATAGTTATAAATGCGCGGATAAATGGCAGTAAAATGAATTATAAGTTTTATAGTGCTCTCCCAATTGCCCTAGATAGCAGTCGTTCCAGGCAAAATATAAAGGAGTAGTGAAGAATTTAATGATCGCATTAAAAAATAAAATGTACAAGTCTGTACTGCAAATCATAAACATGTTTATAAATATAGATTTTACAAAATGCACGTTACATCAAACCGCTAATGGTTAGTGTACCTTTAGAAGAAAAATTAAAATATTGTTAAAATATTGTTAAAAAACAAAAAAACAATTCTAAATTAAATTTTTTTGCCAGAAGAAAGTGAAATACGACTCATCTGCATAAATTCACAAATATCGGGCTGTTTTGTGACACCCTATTAAAAGTTGCCGTATAACCCTAGAAAGAGTCGCGATCGTATATCCAGGTGATAAAAAGCAACCTCCGGCAGGCAGAAGTTGCCGTATTGAGGTTAAAAAAAAAGGTGTCGAAAAGGATCTCAGCAAACAGGAATATATGAGCCGCCGGCGAGCTTGGTCGACGCGCTTTCGCCTCGGCTTGAAGCCCTGATACCCGCTCAAAGTCAAGTATGAGGCAGAGAGAAAGAGGGCGATACAGGGGAAGAGCTCCTTCTCCTATCCCCGCGGCTCCCTACCACCACCTCGGCTATGCGGCTTCGGAGGTGCTCGAGATAGTTCGTGTAGCGGCGAGAGGGGCCCGGGTGTCATGCAGCAATGTTATCTGCCACCCCCAGCCGGGGAGGGAGGGAGACGGAGAGTCTGCGCGCCTCGCGGTAATGGCTTATAGCCAGGGCCGCCGCGGCACAGTCCTCCTTTTTACCGAGGTCTCGAGTAGGGAGCGAGAGAGACGACTACCAAGACGACGACTCATCCTCGATCCGCCTGTCTGCTCGTTCTCAGCGTCTTTGACGAGAGAAAGAGGCGAGGCAAGCGGAGGGGGGTGGAATCCACTTAGCGCAACACCTCCATCATTCGGAATTCACTGGGCTCTCCTCTCTCTCTCTCTCTCTCTCTCTCTCTCTCTCTCTCTCTCTCTCTCACTTTGAAAAATCTTCCTCTCGGCGCACGCTGCAGCTTCGAGGTGAAGAGCTTATTGTTGAGTCTACGACTGTCTTCTTCTTCTCTTCGTCGCTCTTTTTTTCACCCGGCCTTTAGCGGCTGCCTTCCTCTTCCTTTTTTTTAGCGCTCTCCTCCTCTTTTTGCTCGTTTGCATGGAGACGTAATGTGCGAATGCGTCGGCGATGATGTACAGTGCTCCTTTTTTCTCTGTGTCTCTTATCAAAGAGACGCCTATATTTACTTTATATATCGAGCTCGCCGCAATTTCGGAGTCGTTCCCATTTAACGAGCCAAGGCAGGCGAAGTTAAACTGACGAGGAAAGGAGGCGTTGTTGCATCAGGTGAAGTTGGGCACGTGTTTGTCGCCGCTAATGCTTTTTATTGCGGCGTCGCGAAGTCTCGAGGCCGAGGCGGTGAAGCCAGTTAGGCACGGTGCGCGCGCGAAACGTTTAAATTTAGATCGAAGATTGGTCTAATCTCCCGCGCGCGATACGCTCGCCGCCCGAGCGCTTCTTTCGCTCATGAATTTATAGCGGGTGATTAAGCGCCTATCTGGCCAGACAAAAGCTCCGCCGCCGAGCCGTGCTCTCGCTTTCTTCGGCTGCAACCGAGACCCAAGTGCGGCTCAATGCTTCTCAAAAATAGTGCTGGCTTTGATCGCGCCAAACGCCCTCAACAACTGTAGTTATCGGATTCCCTACTGCGGTGGAAAAAAGTCCCCCCTCCCCAACAGGTAAAGAGGCTTAATTTAACTTCAAATCAGGCGAGACGTCGCACAGAGCGACCACATGAAATGGCCAAAAATCTTGTGCCACTAGGATACTCCAAGTGACTTTTGGAATAGTGAAAAATATTATTTTTTAATCATATTTAAAAAAATCCATTTCCCTAGCAATGATTTTCGCTTATATAAAAAAGTGACGAAAAGAAAAACCCATACAAATTAATTGGCTGATATTTTGACACAATCTGACATTTTGTTTTATGCAAACGAAGATAACTCGAAGGAAAACGGATTTGTCAAATGTAATTAAAAAGGAACATTATTAAAGGTACATAATTAAAGTGGCACAATATTTTTAGGCACTTCTTTTTCATTTAGCCCCACATTGTGCGGTGAAGCCTATGCGATTTGAAAGGACGGATGTTAGAACGAATTTAGGAACTCCCGTTTTCAATATATCGAGAGTTTTTGTTTCGCGAAATTGAAATTTTATCGAAAAAATTACATTATTTAATTATAATAAATGGAGTCGCAATACTAAATAAATGCTTATTTCTTATCATATTGTACAATGGGTTTGGACTGAAAATAAAGAAAAATATTGCACTTTCCATTCTAAGGCACTGATATGAATAGTATTGATCTGTGTCATTTAGAACGCGAGATATAAAGTATTTAGCCAACCTGACCCCGTCTCCCCTACTCAAATTTAAGCATGGAAAATTATTACAAAACTATTTTACTACTTTGGTTACCATCAAGGTGATGGTATGAATGAAAGCAAATTATTAGAAATCGCATAGTTTAAATTTTGCAGTAAGTTTGCACTATGTTTGCTTACAACTTAGAGTTTACAGTGTCAAGAGCGACACTCATTCGAAAGTTTTTAGGCCAAAATGTACAGTTGTGATAAATAAAGAACACGTTTTCCTCGCTTGATTAAAAATATCGCAAAGTCATAAATTGTGGCCTAATTGTCCGAAACGACTCGAATAGAAAGCCAAAAAAAGAAGAAAAGAACACCTCCCATCCGCAGCAAAAGTGGCGATTTTCCCTGAATTAGTTGTTAGCGAGAGAAGACCGCGTAGTCGCGCTGTTTCAGTTTGGGTTGCAGGGGCCAAGGTCCCTTCCACTTACAGGTAATACAAGCGCTCAAAAGAAAGAGAAAAAAAGACAGCGAAAGAAAAAAACTCGGCGGGAGGGAGTAGGCTGTAGCGCAGCTTATACAAAGAGGAGACGGGGCGACCTTCGATCGTGGTCTGCAGAGTATATACACTCGTATCCACTCGGAGTTGGTCGACAAACGAGAATGGACGTGGAAGCGAGACGACGGCATCTAAGCACACGACCTGCGTTCTCAGCTCTACACAGAGCCGCGCGGTTACGCCGACGAAAGCATCTAATGCCATTGTCAAGGAGCACCAGGGGAACATTGAATACTGATCTTAACACTATTTTACATCCGGGACCCAGGTATTTTTAGCCCTGAGAGCTTCGTTCTCGGGATCACGAAATGTCACTTTCTGCCGAGTGTCATACACGCAATCCGGTTATTGAAAAGCCGCAAATCGCGGAGCTCTGTGCAGGCCTCGCGACGACCGAAAATTGCTAAATCCAAGCGGCTCCTCATTCGTAACGTTACAAATTAAGCGATTGTTTTTTACAAAACATTTTTTCTACAATTTTTTTCTCTATATTTACATGTGCCATTTGATCAATGGTCTCGATTAAGATGGTTAGTGCGGTACAGCCTGGATCAAAAGTTAATTTTGTTTTTAATTCACGTTATAGTATACATAAAAAGTGATTAATGGTAGATACTACAAAAGTCTGCGGACAATTATGAAAGCAGATTTTTTGGACCAGACTGTGCTACGCTATAGATATACTAATAGTACTGAGCTAATTTTTTTCAAGGCTATATCTCAGGAACGGTGAAGCTAGTTACCCATAGTTTTCAATATAGTCTTCTAAATTTAGCATTTAATAAATAACATAATTTTTTAAAAAAATCTTAAGAAAAGTTTAAAAGCGATAAGGGAAAACGTACCTTTAGAAATGAGTCATCCGTAAGACATCGTGTTAAAAGTCACCACTTTGCATACTTTAATAGCTTTCAAGTATTAGTATTATAAATATTAAGCACTAAACCCTTTAAAATATAGGGTATTGATGTAATTCAATTTTTTTCGGCTTTCACAAATACAGTCTGACGGAAAATGTCTATTTTTTTGTTTAGTTTGAAACATACTATTTTAAGAATTAATTTGTTTCTGTAAATATTTACAATAAACACGTTCACTCCCCTCTCTCTTTAAGAAACGCTGAACGTCAATTTTTGAGTCTATACTAAGATAAATATTTTATTAAAAGATGATAATTAAGAACAACTATATATAATCTACATTTTAACGATGTCGTTTTAAAAGGACTACTTTCGTAAATAAATTATTGTATAGTGATTAATTATAAGCGCGATTAATTTTATCACCTATTTCAGTTACTTATAGAGATAAACTACACATTTGTAGATATAAAATTTGTAAGCAAGTAGTTCTTACCTGATAAGGTCATGTAATTTTGTTGAATTGCGTGATTATTGGCATTGAAAAAATTCTAATTTTCCTCGACTGACAAGAAATTGAGAATAAATTTTATTTATTCATATTGAATTGAGTTTTTGATCTCATTAATTTAAAATTCAAAGTATTTGCTATGTGGAAAAGCGTGTATAAAACGAGGCAACATAATATATTTCAATATCTTTTTTCTATTAGGTGAAGCTGCATAAACTGTGAAAAAGCTTCGAGAATACAGGTAACCCGAATTTTTTTTTCTACTTCTTAGAGTTTTCAGAGTTTCAACTGGAATAATCTGCATGAAAATATCAAAGCGGTGCAGTTTCTCAAATTGATCAAGAATATGTAACGGTTTTCTGGGGTTTACCCCGAAGATCCCCGCTCGACGGTCCTTGTTTTGACCGTTTCGTTGGCCACCCCACCCAGAGTCAACGATCTGGGTATCGACGAACTTCTTCGTCTTAATTTTTAAGTTTAATTGTGAATGTATTTACTATATAGCGATATGCGTCCGTCCCATTTGCGTTTATTTTAATATCACCCGGATCCCCGATGGTTCGACCGTTGATCAGATATAATATTTTTTAAATGTTACCGTGAAATTTATTTGCGTAAGTGATCGAGCGAGCGCACTGATTTGTAGAAATTACATTCAATAAATATATCTTTTAATATTATGACATGTGTTTAAAATAAAAAGCGGGAAAGAAGAAAAATTTTATAAATACTAATAATGTGAATGACACTGAAGGAAATAAAGAATGGATGGACCATCGCGTACGACCTAAAATGTGAGATATTGGAGAAAATCGTTCGGTAATTAAAAATCGCTATATTTATTAGGTCCGAAAGACTGTAACTAGCGGGTGAAACGGTATCAATTTTCACGTGCTATTTTAAGCGCTGCCGAGAAAGACCTGGAGCCTGCATGGGAGGAGGTTTAAAAAAAGGGTCGAGAAGGAAGCGAGACGGCCATAAACACAGGGATAGTAGAATGTGGGCCAGGCGGAATATTAATGTCGAGAGGAGCAGGCTCGCATAACGCGGCGAGACGTGCCGGACCCCTCGGGTAAAGTGTAGGGCCCGTGCGGCTCTGGGCCGCTCCACCTCCGAGAATCACCTCCTAAATCATCGGCGCCCTCGGGGGGACCCCTACGCGGTGCGTCTCTCCTCTCCCCTCCACCGCCTCGGAGAAATTAGCCTCCGCCTTTTTCCGCACGGCTCGAGGCTCGTGTTTCGGAGCCTCCAACCGCCCCGGTGAAATTCCGCGCGCAAAACGATTTTCTCTCTCTTTCTCTCTTTCTCTCTTTCTCTTTCACTTTTTTACGACGGCAATTTCCGATCCTCGTCCAGGCGATCGGATATGGAAAAAGGCGGAGGGGAAAAAACTGATTTGTTGATTCTGGACGGGAGAGGTTCCGCTCCTTTTTCCCGTGCACACACCTTTCCGCGTCACAATGGAGAAATTGCGCCGCTAATTTCGTCGGAGGGGGGTTGCCGGAAAAAACTACTTGTGGAAAGTGCGCGCTGCGAAATTGCGCCAAATATATCACGTTGTGATGGTAAATACGTCGGGTTTCGCTTTTTGCCAAACCGCGTTTTTATGCTATTGCGGATGAACGAACTAAAATTTTGCTTGAATTTTATATTTTTATAAGAACAATAGATTTTTTCTAAGGATTATTCATTTTGCCTACTTCGTCAAAGCAAACTTCTACATAAATGAGACGATTACACTTTTCAATTCAGTAATTATACTTTTCAAAAAACTCTGTTAATCAATCTAATTTGTAAATAGGAATCAGTAAAAGTATTGAAAAAGTTCATCAGTACGGGAATTTAAGCAAGCAATTTTTTAATATTGCAGATTTTCAAAGAAAAATGTGTATTAACCGATTTTAAATAATGCAGATGTAGCAGTGACTGTGCAACTGTTAAGAGAACAATAAACGAATTGCAAAGCAAAATGAATACGGTACAATTCTTATTTCGGTTTTACATTTTATTCGAATGCATGTTAAACATTATAAGTTATAAGTTATAACTTGAATTTAAAAAAACATAGTATACTCTAGTGTCATTATTTTAAAAAAATACAGAAAATTTCTTTAATCAACTTTGTCAGATGCCAACTAATCTGAACTGTTGAGAATCTTAATACTAAAAAGGGAGGGGACAATTAGAATCAAGTTTTTTGTAATTTAGTTAACTTTACAACTTTTTTATAAAAATTAGTCCCGCTATGAAAGTACTTTATTATATAATATAATTACTTTCACAAATTCTTTTGAATGATTTTATGTAACTCGGTACGTAAAGCAATTCGAGAAGCACTTTTATGTATAGTTGCGCATTCTTACGCTTTATAAATCAACACTTTAGTTCGACACTTATGTCGGAAGTGATTTCTGTATCGGACTACATCGTACTATAGTATCGAAAAACTACTATAAATTTCCTTAAACAATGTTTACAACGATAAAGTTAATTGAATAGAAAATCGTTTAATTTCGTCACTGTTAACCACGTACTAATGTTTATCAAGAAATTTCGTAACGTATTATTAACGTATAACGTATAACGAAATATTAATTGTCATACATCATAAAATTCAGTTTGCAAAGCTCAATTTTCGGTAACTCTTTTTTTGCCCTGGCATCGTAAAAAATCACCTCGCCCATAGAGCAGTTGTTACATTTTGCATTGCCTCGAGAAAGCATGCAAAAAACGAAATCTGCAATTCTTAGTCGGCGCTGAGTATTTTCTTCTTTTTTTTTATATAACAGAGCGCGCTCACAAGCTCGTGAGAAAAAGTTTAAATTACACTTTAGCCTTTTAATTATGCCTCCCGTTCCAGCGTGTATTAAGATATTTAAGGTACTTACGCCTTCCGCGGGTACCAGCAGCGCAGAAACTCAGTACTCGATTAAAGAATAAAAAAAGAACTAGAAAAAGAAAAGAAAGAAAGAAAACGCTCGACGACGTAAGGCTGCGGCGCTTGGGAATGGAGGCCGCGCGGGCGCGCAAATTGCCCACGGCGAGCTGCGGAATTACAAAAGAAAACTCGCGCAGGCCGAGTAAACACATAATACAGACGTTAACCGCAATAGGGTAGCTCGCGCGGCCTCGGGCCTCCTGGGGCATTAGTTGAAATTTGTCGGTATATCCGAGGGCGATTTCAATATCGGCGCTAATAGCGTACGATAGCGTAATCTCGCGTCGGCGAGGGGAGGGCCGTACTTAACGCTGACTTAGCCCTAATCTCGCGCGTTCGCACGCGATCCCCTCGTTACCGCGCACGCACACGCGCACGCGAGCCGAGCGGCCTGCACGTGAACGCGCGGCCGGAGCTGCGATCGCGCGCACCTGCCCGTATTCTAATGCGGAATCATCCTTCCTATTTGCACGAGGAGGCGGCCGCGGCTCATGTGCGGTGTGCATACACAAAAACACTCTGGCAAAATCAAAAACGCTTCCGATCAACTTTCACTCATTCCATAATAGAGCGTTACATGCTTCCTATATGAAATATTGGCACACACGTAAATCGACTAATTTATTTACAAGCCGAAATGAAAGGTTTTAGTCCAAAAATTTATTTTGTTTTTAAAACTCTTTCAAACTTTTCTCTTTCTAAATGCATCTAAATTTAATCTTTGTTAAACAATTAAATTACTATTTATTAAAATAAATAGGTAGAATATTCAAAGGATGATAAAGAAGTTGAGGATTCCACTTAATCATTTCATTTAATTCAAGTGAAATGTGGCAAACAGGCAGTTCTAATACTATTTTTTAATTGGCAAACACACTCTTATATAATGAGTTATCACGCATTTGTCATCAAGATTTATAGCATTCCTGAAACAAAATTAATCTAAATATAATGTTATTTTCGAAAGCCACAAATCAATTTAATAAAAACAATACGTAAAAATGTACTATAAATTCGTTGAGACGAATATCGGAGAAAAAAATATAATTTTATTATAAAATTTGCAAATTTGCCAATAATTACACTACGACTCATGTTTTCTGTTATTACCCCGACGAAAAGTGGCTAATGCAATTTAACTGTTTTATCAGAAGGAAAAAAGGCAAATTGATTAGGCCAAAGATCGGCCTCTCAATTAATCATTCAATTTTCGATACTCAATTACAGCTTAATATAGCAAATAAGTCAAACACTTATACGGCGCCCGGCAAAAAGTAGCGAACAAGCGTGCGAACAAGGCTCGCTCCGCGTTATTGCAATCGAGCAGATAGAGACCGGCGCGGCGAGCTGAAAAACACGCGTACGAGAATTCGCGTTTGCGGCTCTGCGCCAGAAACAAATCGGCCGACATCGCGGCCGGGCGCCGTATTACCGGCGATTAAGTGGACGCCTGGAACTCGTCAAGCGACGCGCGCCGCTCATATATACCCACGGCCGAATGCCCCGCCACCGAGCGAGTTGGCCATTCCGCGAGTTTAGTACCGCCGAGGCTTTCTCGCGCTCCTGCCTGCATACACACACCCTTGTGCTCGTGTACCTGCACATATGCATATGTATGTACAACCGCGCACGTTTGCGACCACCGGGAGGAGCTTGTCGCTACCGCGCGACTCGTTCACTTTTTTATCACTTGGGTAGAAAGGAGTATCGGGGATAAAAAACACGGAGAGAGGAGAGTAAAATTTCGTATGCGCATACATTTGACGGAGGTAAGCGAATCGGCCGAGCGTGTTCCCGTCTTTTATCTGGCGCTTCGGATGATTTCATTATCGAGGCTAATGGACGGTCGTTGTGCGACTCTTCCCTCCGGATGGTCCGAGAAAGCGCTCGTGTCCAATTGCGAGAACGAGGCCTCCTGTACGAGCGATTAGCGATGCGGCCAAAAAATCCCTTGCGCTTTAATTGCGCGACTCGAAGGAGCTCGTTTGTTTTTTCTTCGCGCGATGTGGACCGCGTCGTTGTAAATTTGCTCGAGCGGCGTGAGTTTTCGACGCGGACCTCGTCCAACTTTGGCCGCGCTAATAAATGACGACGTTGTAGCCGACCGCGTCAGCGGCGTGGATTTGCGTCGAAACGGCGTTGGCCAAGTAGAGGAGCGCGTCAAGTGAATTTACCACCTGCTCGCGAGGTGACGCGTCTAGCGCCGATGTAATTTGCGGAGATTCCGGCGGATTTGCGGCGATCCGTGGCGCGCTTGGCTTGGCTCTTGTGTTGCGCCGTTGCCGTGCATCCTAAACTTTTTAACAAGAGAATTATTTTGTTTTACAGTTACGGATTCAGTGGTAAATTCTAGAATGCTTGCTTTTTTTGCCTCTTGATTAATTCTTCTTTTACGTTGTATAATAAAGTTTACCATAATATTAATCGTAGCTTTTAATATTTGCCAATTTTTCTAAGTACAATCAATCAAAAGGTATGGTTGGTACTTTGTGCAATTTTATTTGATGGTCTCGTACATCTAAGAGGATAAACCTTTTCTTTCATTAGTAACACATCGACGAAATGACCACGACACACTGATTACTATTTTGAAAGATTTTTGACGTAAAAAGACGTAATCCGGGGATGATTTGCAGGCGTGTGGAATTTTTACAGAAAAATCGCTGTAATTTTTTTCTTAAATATTGAACCTTTGGGGAAACAGAACATATTTTAAAACCCAGTAGATTTTTTAAGTCAATGTCAGGAATTGAACCTGTTAAAATTTCCAGTGCTTGCAAAACTTCCGTTGACTATAACGTTTTTCCACGTAATTTGTATCTTACTTTTTATAATGCAGTTTCGTAAAAAATAATTACAAACACTAAAATCAGATAAAAAGTAAATACAGTAAAAAACTTAACTTTTTGAATTCCTGATTATTTAGTGTATTGGATAGTCTTGCATAAATTGATCAAAATTACTTTTTTATCTGAAAATAATCATACTCTTAATCATTAAGAATTTAAATGGACTCTGGTTATGCAAAATTATTAATAGTAATTTATTAAAATTATAGAAAATATCAAAATAAACGATGCATAGTAAGAAAAAAATGAATAAACAAAATAAAAAACGTGATTTGCTATTCTCAGTAGCGATATATATAAAAGAAATTGGTATAATTAAATATATAATTTAATTCTGTAAACTATGGAAAGAAAGAATATGATGTAAGAGGCTTTTGTATAGGAATTCCCACAGGGCTCTAGGTTGGGGCCCCCACTAAACACTTCAGCCGCCTTAAAACATTCGTATGGTATTACACAAATAAAAAATATCAAAACATCAGACACCCGTCAAATTAGGTCTAATATGAGATAAATACAATGATTTTGAATTTTTCAATCGTAGTAAAATTCTCAGAAAGAAATTTCAAAGAATTTAAAGGATCATGATTTGCACAAAGTCGTTTTACAAGATGAAGCTTGTAAATGAGCCTGACACAGAGACGATATCTCACGAGCTTTCAACCAACGGTTACGAAACGCTTTAAAATCCTTTACACATCTTTAACAACAAATCTGAAGAAAAGGGTCGTGAATCTGGCCAAGGTATCAATTTTCACCTAATTGTGCGCGAGGCATGCGCTGGCATCCAGCGAGTGACGACGCCGATGAGTCACAGGCTCACTTTAATAGGCCTCGTTTCTCTGCGCATTAATTTATTGTTTCTGTGAGAAAACCATTGTAAAATTGCGCTGCTCTCAAATGGACTTCTCGGAAGACAAGCCTCTCGCGGCGAGCGTTTACGGTGCATTTTTAGCCGGCGAATGAGCTTAACTGCGCGTCGTGGAAGAGCGATCGCATTCAAACATTCGCGTGCACCGAAAAAAATAAAAACAAGCGGCCCGATAAATACGAAAATAATTGCATACCCCCGGCAGCAAGAAACTTCGCGTCGACGTTTTCTTTTTAATGCCTCCGCCGTTATTATACGACACGTTTGCATATTGCGTAAACGAGGCTTAGCGTAGACGAGCAAAACTCTTGTTCCGCGGCGAAAGTACACGGCTTATGTATATACATGTACGGCTACAATCGAGAGACGGCGCGGATCTGGACGCGAGAAAAACGAGAGGAGGAAAAACCGCATCGTCCTCTCGGCGTCATTAAAACGGAATTTACGGAACGAACCGAAGGAGGGGGCGAAAAAAATCATCGACTACCGTATTTCGAGAAATCCTTGCGCGGTCGTAAATCATCCGTTCTTTACGAGCTCCACTCTCGAAATCTATCCGCTGGCGGGACTCGCGCCTTTTGCACGTGAAAGCCGCGGGGCTGTACTCTTGATTTTCTCCGTGCGCTTTCTCCACCGCGTGTGCACAGGTGAGCCTCCCATCAGCGCAATCAGCGTAATCGGCAGGAAACCCGAGTGCTTTCGAGGCACTGGCTCCCGGCTGTCTGTATGTAGTATTCTCTCATGGGAATTGGATATTGACGCGAGAATAAATGTAAGTGCGAAGCTTGCGTTGTACCAAGTTTTTTTTTAATGTGGCAAGGACTTATGGAAATTCTTTAAGGCCAAGGCTCACGGCAAACTTACGATCCGACATGCAAAGAAGGCATAAAACAATTATCGCTGCCTTAAGTAAACAAGCATTGTAAATGAAAATTAAGGAAAAATAGATCATCTGAACAGCAAACTAGTCATGTGAAGTTATTATAAATTATTTATGGTCGAAATTACATTTTTTCTTACATAAAAGCAGCACGCGCTTACTACTTGGATTTGTGAGCATTCATCTACACAAAAATGGTTCAGTCGTCAACTGTGACATAAATATGCCTAATATATATTTAATCGCCGGATGGTGCTAGAGTCAAAGGGGCATTAACATTCAGATTTTTTGCCCGAGGCGAAGATCTGAAGGAAGGACCACTCGGGGTTACTTACTAGGCCACACATTCTGAAAGTGAATAAACCAAAATATGCACATGCATTATATCTTCTAAATAAATGTATAATATACAAAAGAGAATAAACATTACAATTATAAACATACATACATGTAAGAATATTTAGTTAGCTATTATTTATTTGTATTTTATTGTTTTTATTTGCATAAGACAATATCATCATGTTTCATGAAAACAGACGACCACATGAAGTATTTTATTGGTACATTACTGCCTTGAGCGAATACTACTTAATATATTATTAACTATTTAAGATGATTTTGAGAAAGGATTAGCTTTTTAGCTTTAAAATAATGGGATAAATAGTATGATTAATCTGGAAGATATAATAGACAGATAAGCTAAACAATTGATCTCCAACCTTCTAATTATGAGATGTCATGTCTGGGCAATTCTTCACGAATAGGAAATTGCAGAGGATTAAGTTAAATTCACTTATTCATTAAATTCTACTCTTTACATTATATGATTTATTTTATTTTAGTTCATCCAAGATAATGGTTTGGGCGTTTGATTCAAAGAAGATGACAGACAGGTAGTCCAGTATAACGTGTCTACGAAATCATCAATCAGATTTCTTTTATTGACAAATCAAGAGACACTCAAGAAATTAGTCGCCAAGCATTAATTATTTTAAGATTTAAAATAAGCAACAAAATAAAATATAAATAGATCAAAACTATTGCGATGTTTTCAACGTAAATTTACACGGTACAATTAATGGGATAACATTAAAATTGAAAGCACTTGAGTGAATGTCATAGCGGGACTTCTTTGTTAGCTTTTAACAAATATCTTATTTTATGAGGTTTCATGGTTTAAGACACTAGAAGATTTCGATGTTTGTGTATCCGCTTCGCGTGCTTGCACGCAGGCGATGTAATATTTTTAGGGCACGCTGAGTGGTATTTGAATTTCGTACGTCAACAAAATCTTGCGCCGAGGCTTTAAGTTTCGACTCAAAAATAGCTCCCCGGTGAAGTGGTTTGAATTTTTTGGCAAATGGTATAGCTTATGCTCTTCTATTTTTGACGCACGCCAAATGTGAACGAACCGACTTTGTTTAGGAGGCTTTTATAAACGAAGGCATCGCAAATAGAGAAAGTCGCGATCTGCGCGGTCTCCCTTTCAAAAATAGCTTTGCTTGTATACACAGGTTCAAAAGGTATTTCGGCTTTGCATCAATTCGATTAGGCAATCTAATTAGATTATGAATCAGTGTGAATAAAATTCGTCGTTATTTTAAAGATTTTAAAAATACCTTTGCGACGAATAGCTTACAGATCATATCAAATTCTTTCTCACCGTATTTATATGGATGTATATACATATAAAAAAACAATATTCATCATTTGTATTAGTTTTAATTATTAGGCTAATAACAATAATTATAACTATATACTTTTGATTATTGTCACTTAAATAATTTTTACCTTATCAGCTAATACTGTGCTGATCTTTACACCATTATGTCTTACTACTATGAAAATTACTGTTTTTCACAAGATCTCAAGTAACTATACAGTTGTTACAAAAGTGTAAAAGTGTTGAAAATTTGCTATCTGGGAAACTGGACTCTTAGATAAAAAGTACCATACCTTACAATATAATTTTACAATATAAGTCATTTTTAACGAAGAGCCCCGTCTATGGCTGCGTTTCCATAGAAATAAAAAATGATTTCAGCAGCAAGGCAAGCCAAAAATGCAATCGGCAACTGAGCTCGACTTGTTTGGAGAACGCGAAAGAGAAAGGAAAACTGTAACGGTGCACTTTATTATTGCTAGCTAAATGAACATTGAAACATTCATTAGCTACTTTTTAGTGGCTTACTTAAAAATTGAATGGTGCCAATTTACCGAGAAAGCCGTCTAGGTCGTTTACGCTACCTTAAATTACGACTGCAATCTGGAAGGTATAAATAATACAAGCTCTCGAGGGGGGAACCTTCGGAGACAAGTCAACGAGTCAATTATCGCACGGCCGTTGCACTGCCGCGCCAAAGACGAATTCCGTGGAACATTGGCCGCCGGTAGCATAATAACCGCTCGGATTAGTAATGTATACGTGTATGAGCAGCGGCAATTGGCGCGCCTGCGGCGATCTTTGACAGCCGAGCGAAGGCTCGCCGGACCTATTGGCGCGGAGCCGAAGCGTAACGAGCATTTTATTGTCCTGGGATTGGCGCGGACTTTTCCAACCTCGACTAATCTCCGCTATTTCTTCGCTTCTTATTTCCCTCGGTTCACGACCAGAGCTTTTTATTTAACGCTCAATTTGCTCTTGGGAAATCCAACGTTGCCAAGGGCTAAACACATGACATTTTGTTAAATTATATATAATTAACGAGTGCGCTCCTTTTTGTCGAGTCTTTCTGTTTTTTGTAGTCAAATAAAGCCCAACAGTGTAATAATCATATTTCATATTTATTATGAATCAGTATTCTTCAATGTTCATCAGTATGGAAATTTAAGACCACGAATGTGTGCAAAAAAGAACAATAGTGTACTGAATTTGGCAACAGTAGAAACTTTTTTCATTATAAAAAATGCCTTGAATAAAATTTTAATTCGCAGTAAACATGTTTTTATACAAATTATATATATTTCACGAAAAAAGTGTCGCAGTCAAAATGATGACTCATCTTTTCGAAAATCTGTAAGCTATTTTAGCGAGTCAATATTTTCATAGCTTCAGTGTAAAATCTCTATTCTGATCTTGTAGGCTTTATTTTTTTATTCCAAGCTTACATGCTTTTTTTCTACTTTATTATCTAAAACCACACGATAAAACAATCTAAAATAACTTAGATTCCAGTAATTTTATGTCTATTGCAACATTTAGATTACAAAGCTTTAGATTTCCACATACATGTAGTTTTAACTCGTATATAAAACAAATGTCAGCAGTTTTTTTTTCAAGTGTAATTTAGGTACATTGAAAAGTGATTTTGTATTGCTTAATTTTCTCGAGTGACGGATATGTAAAACAAATCGGCAATAAATCTTCTAAGCGCAAGCTTAATTATTAAATCCTTTTGATAAATTGAGCAAGCTAAAACTATGTAGAATTACGGGTATCGCTGTTCCAGTTCTATTTTCCGATGGCGAAAAGGAGAGACATCAAACGAGTTTCCAACGCGAAATTTGAATTGCATTTAAACTCTTTTAATACTTATACAGGGAAATAAAAAGAACGAAATATAATCGCACTGTATACGCTATCCTCATTATCGGCATTCCAGCAAGATATTATGCAACAGCTATTTGGCGAAATCTCTTGGGACGAAATGAACGTCATCGGAGCGATAATGCACTTGTGCCTCGGAAGTCGCGCAGTCATAATCCGCACGCGAAAGCAAGGGCGTCAGCATGAGCAGCAGCCAAGAAAAAAAAGGCGCGGGAAGAACCCGGCCGAGAGTGAAATATCTCGTACGTGTCTACAAGGGCCTGCGGACGCGTCGGACAAGCTTCGCGCGTCCTCTATTTTTCCCCGGCATCGTTGTGCCCGTGTCCCTCTCGAGCTCGCCTCTTGAGCTCTCGGTTCTTTTGAGCGAGAGATGCGTCCGGGCGATTAGGCGGCGACTCCGCGGCCCTCAGTCGCGCGTCACACTTTAGCCCCGGACGGCAAGAATAATGAGACGACGCCGAGCTGGGCAGCGAGATCAGAGGTGCCGGACGCCGCGGCCCTTTTTTCTTCAACGTCTACCCCTTTTATTATACCCCCTGTCTTCTTCCTCTTTCTGCTTGGCTTCTTGTTTCGCACCCTAGCAACTTGTCGTCAATGACTTTTCGAGAGCCTGGCTTTCGCTTTGATGCCGCTGGCCTTAGGAGGAGGCTGAACTAGTTTAAATACTAAATTTAGTTTTATAAGTGGTAGCTCATTAAGTGGACCTATTTCAATCTAGCATTTATTGTTTTACGTCCAAGTGTGCAATAGCAATGGAGATAAACTAATTTAGTTTAAATGATGAAGAATAAAAATTTTATTACTCACGATACTTTTTTTATTTTGTATAACATTTTTTAGGTTGTTTATTTATCGCGAGTTTAACGAGCAAAGCTCATCAAAATCATTGTTATCTTATTTATATTAGTTAGGACTAGTACATAGCATATTTCTTAAAATTATGACATTGCACTATCAGTCTTGGAATGCAGTTGTACACTGTACAGTATTTCCAATACTGTCCAAAAAGATATACAATACTGTAGAATATTGTAATTTTTATTTACTAATTGATCCATCAAATAATTAAATGTAAATGCCGTTCTGGGTGTCTAAGATACATACTATTTAGAATGAAGCCTAAAAAATGTTTGGATCGACTAAAAGCACGTATCGCCCTAAAACAAAGAGAAATTGTTATCTTTTAAAAAGTGAAAAGATTGAAAGAGCAGTGTCAGTATCAGCGAGGATGAAGGTAAAAAGTGTCTTGAAGACAAAGGACCTTCGATAAACGCCAAACGGAAGGAGCAACCTCGGCGGGCACTCGGGTATATATCAGTGCAGCGCGTCCACGCGCGCAACATCTCGTTGGAGCAGCACGTCTATCCCCAGGGCTGCCCTTTGTTCTTCCCAGCAGTGTCTCTCCACCCGCTCTTGTGCATTAAGTACCGGGCCGCGGCGAAAGGGGTCAAGCCTCGGAGATTAATAATTAGCCTCGGAGGCCTCGCAGTCGCTCTTTCCTTTCACGGCTGCTCTTTCTCATTGCACCGGGGCCAAGGTGGCGCGGTTAGACGCTCGCTCCTACTTGCACTTCGGGAAAAGGGCACCTTCCGAGCGCCTGGCTTCGAGCCAGCTCACGAGCTTCGCAACGGCAGTTGTCAACTTAATTAGCCCGTTCCGCCAACTTTTCGGCAAATGTACTTTTTCGCTTTTTTATTTATACCTAACGACACAGAAAAACGTCTCTCAGACTCTAGTAAGTGTAACGGCGCTCAGACTGTCATTAGACTGCAGCCCGTGCAGCTAGAACTATGTGTTTTTTAGTCTAGCCGTCTACTTTGCCTTGCCAATCGTAATCGCCAGTTCACTCTGATAAGCTATCTTTCCTCAACAGAAATGCTGTGACTGCATTACTCGCTTATTTGTACATTCTTTGCTTCAAATACATACCTGACTTTTACATCTCGTGTGCGCTGTCATTAATACCTTATGAACATTTTTTCTGACTTCCGAAGCACTATCAATTAATCTTTTTTGTCGCGAAAAAAAAAAGAACACCAATACAAATTAAATGAAGTACGGTCATGTCATCCGAGTATGAATAAGCGCAATTAACAAATTATTGTCCACTTTTTCATCGAGCAATTACAAAAAAACACCACTAAAAAGGAAAGATGATTTAAAGATATAATTGTTTTTCATTGACATAATTTTAGCCTCGACTAACGGCCGTAATTAGCAGTTCATTCATAAACTTGAGGAGGATTTTCATCGGAGCCTTAGTCGCGGATCACATTCGGAAGGGAGCCTCGTAAAAAAACAATTCATCGATGTGGTAGTTGCTTTTATGCACAAATCTCAGGAGTTCGATAGCACCGCAGTGCAAAAAGTGTCGGTCGCGTAACGACCCGATGAAGGCCGCATTGAGCCGCCGGAGAAAAGACCGGATCAAGAAAAAAAAAGAAGGCCATTAGACGCGCGCCCGGTAAATCTTCAAGCGCGAAATTAAACAAATAAATTTGCCGCCCCGCCTAATTTCACTTTTCACGCTTCGGCTCCGCCCGGGCCTCCTTCTGTCGACAAAATTTTTCCTCTCGCCCTGAATAGCGCCTGCGAAAGAGCGCTCACCTGCTATGTTCTCACACGCACACTCAAGCATACACACATACGCACTGCGTGCCTACACAGAGGCAAATATACACACGAGTACGTGAAATGCAGGTGTAAGCCACGCTTTCCTTGATGTGTGTACTATACAGGAACATTCGATTCTTGCGTCTCGCGACTGGCGGCGCAGAAAAGAAGGACGGCGAGTGAGAACCAGTGCAGCGAGAATTTTTATGCGCCAGAAGCGACTTTTATCACCGCTGAGGCTTGAAACACGTTTGCGTCCTTCCACCTCCTCGTCCTCCCGCCTTTTTTTCTGCTCGCCGAGTTGCACGCGGGGGGAGGGCATGGGGGTGCTTGTACACCGTTCGCGCTGCTCCTTTTGGCTATTTCGCGTGTTTCCCCCCGCAGTCCGGCGTCCGAGCAAAAACGTAAATTGTCGGCGTTTTTTGTCGAGCTGCGCGATTTCATTACGGTGGCAACTTGTTTTTGCTACTTGCGCGCGCGCCAGCACGAGGATGGAAGAAAAAGAAGCGAGCCGCGCGAGCGTGTCTCGAACTATGTTTTTATTGTTTTTATTTTTTTGGAGAAAAGTGCCTTCCCGGTGCCAGGCGCACAGCGGAAATTCTTCGGAGTCATCGAAACGCTTGCCTCGTAAATTTTCCAGCGGGATCGGCGTACCGCGGGGGGCGCTACCGTAAGCTCGAGTTTTGGTGCTCTTGCCGCTCACTTTGCGAGTTTCCCATAACGAGAGGAGGATTCCCGCCAACGGAATATGAATAATTTAGCCACTTTGAGAATTAACTCCCGCCTCCCGTATCTCGACCGGATCGAGCGGCTAATTACACCGGAGCGAGCCTCGTAATTACCCCCTTGGAAAAAAGCAGAGGCTTTTGTGCGAGGGGCCCGTGCGAGCATGATGACCATCGCTGAGCGCGCGCGGCGAGCACGCGAATAAAATTCCCGCCGCGGCCCGAAAGCGTTGGCGCGCGCGATGTAGTCCAGTGGGGGTTGGACAAAAAAAGCGAATAGCACGCGCTCACAGTCGCCGAGCGTGTTCCCTTCGATTTGCTCTATCATCGAAAATAAATTGTACGCTCAATGAGTCAAGTCGTCCGTATGCGAGACAGACTGCGTAATCATCCTGCTCAATTAAACATTATACACGCAGCATCGTATACATGCTCATTCTTTTTTTCTCTTGTCTTTCATTATTAACTTTTCCTGGGCGCCAACAATTGTCGTTCACTTGTTTGTAACTAAAATATCTTCAAGCAGATTATCTGACACTAGATTTCCGACTCCTAACGAAGAACGTAATGCAAGAATGTTTGTGGTAGAATATTTTGGGCAATAATAAATATACTTAGTAATTTCTGCTTTTTTGCAAAGCCAGTGTACATACACGTAAATTTTATGTAACTCATTTACATACAGTCTCTACAGTTGTCCCGCAGCAATCAAAATAAAGTACAAGAAAAACACGCGGTTCGTGTTAAGAAAAAAAGTAAAAAACGATGCGCATTTAAATACAATGTCATTTTCAAGAGCGTAATTGAGTCGATACAGGGGAAAAAACATGAGTTTTCTGATTTCTCCACTGTGAAAATTCCTCGGCGGGAGTCGCTCGAAAGGCCGCGTCATTAAAGAAGCTAAAGAGAAAAAGAAGAAAAAGGCGCGGGGCAGTGAAACCGCAGCCTCCGCGCCGAAAACCGAAAACCGGGCTCATTCTCGCGTTCCTCTTCTCCTCTTCCGCAAGCAAGACTCGGCTATCCGGCAAGAAGAGCCTCGTCCGCGCATTTGTTCGCGGCGGGGCAGGGGCGCGGCCGGGGGCGAGGCGAGAGTGTCGTGTACGTCGGAACGCGCGCACAGGTATGCAACACGCACACATTTGGATGCATACGTGTACATGCACGAGTGGCGGTGCGCATTGGCGCGGGGCGACGAGACAAAAGATGCTCGCTGCTTGGGTGGCTCGTCGGGCGCGGCGCTCAGGATTGGTCGGCGGCGCGCAGTCATTGGCTCCCGGTCCCGAGTCCGCGCGGACTGGCGCGGCAACGCGCGCGCGCACGGGCTTCAGATCTCCCGCGCGAGATATGAATTCCCCAGCTCCCCTCCGCCTCCACTCCTTCCTTTTATATTCCACGCTCGGCCTGGCCTCCATTTCGGCCCTTGTCTGGCCAGCCGATCTCGCCGACTACCGTATGTGCAGCTCGCGCCAACACGGAGTGAGAGAGAGCGAACTCTATCTCTCGGCGAGTCCTCACCCCTTTGAGGCCGCTCCCTCGAGGCGAGCCGAGCGCGTATGCACTTATACGTTACGTACCTATATAAGCGCGTGCAACGCTCTCTTCTGCTTTTTGCGAGTCTCTCTCGATCCTCGCGCGGCTGCACTGCGGCCATATCCTTCCTCTTTCACCCCGGGCTTTTCTGCCACGATTTATCGAATTAGCCAAATTACGAGTCCAGCTTTCGGAGATTATTATGGAGTCGGCGTCGATTAGCTTGTTTTTTCGTCGAAAAAATCTCGCGCTTACGTGCACGCTAAAATTTATCCTTTAATCGCGCTCGGCCGACGTTCTATAATTTAGACCTTAATGAATGCTGGTCTGCATCTGGTTTTTACTCTCTCTTATTTTAATCGCAGTTTTCCAGTTACGCCGAGTATATTTAGAAATGTTTTTGGCGCCGTAGATTTGCGTAGAATGAAGTGAACCGGCCGGGTCGATACTTATCTGCATCCTCCGTATAACACGCAGCGCGCCACTTCTGGACTTACGTATTTCATAAACACGCGATTACTAGCTGCACGGCCGAGATTAGCCATGTAAAATTCTCACTCGCGGCCGAGGCGTCGCTTCCTCTCCGGCGCGCATCGCTTGCCACTTGCGCAACGAGCGATAAGAGACCGCGGCCGAAGGAAAAAAGGAAGGCATTCCCATGACGCCGTGCCGCTGAAAAATGGCTGCGCGGCCGTCTTCATTAAGCGAAAGTGTCGAAAAAAAGTGACTTTCCCGCCGAGGCGCACAATCGGCAGCGAAAGCTTCCTCGCAGGAGGGGATAGAAATGGAAAGAGAGAGGCGCAGTGGCGGCGGCACAATGGAAGCCTCCGGGAAATAATAGAGTTTAATGATCGCAGGAGGAGCGTTTCTCACTGCGCCACGAGAAAGAGCGGGCGTTAAACATTAAAAGCATCCGTCAATTAGCGCTAATGCGCGCGTATTAAGCGGATCGAGCGGGGAGTACCCCGACGACACGAGGGGGCATATAGGAGGCGGTGTGCGTGCGTCAGTGTGGCAACTGGTATGATTTTGGTTCGTTAGGCAGCCGCTCGGATCGCGCACGCGTGTGCGTATACAAGTATATACGGGCTGACTCGCGTGAGCGCATCCCGTCGGCGTATATGGGCGCGAGCGCGTTAGCCGGTAACGAGGAGATAGAGGCCGAGAACACGAGGCCTGCAGCCTTCTTTTTACCGCGTTCAATGGCCAATGGAACGAGCTTCTTTCTGTGTGTACGCGAGCAAGAGGGTTTCTACTTAATTTTCGAGTCCAACAGCGTAGCTCTGCCTGGGAGAGTCTAGATTTACCGGAAGCTTTTTATTTTCCGATGAATTTAATGCGAGGTATTCGAGATGAGGATTGGAGACTACTCTAACCGGACGTGGATTGCTCGAAAGATTCAAGGGCATTGGACACATTCTGATTGCACGGCCAGTTCGAGTAATGGCATTGGGTGTTCAGTATTTTTCCTTATGTACGTATGCTGGGTAAACGCAACTATTACGCACGAGTTTTTCATGCGAGCTAAATGCTCAATTCTATGCATTGCGCCTCTTATTTTCTAAAGCGTTAAATTCTCTATACCGTACACCCATGCAGGCGAAAGCTTTGAATTATGAAAAATAACGTCTTTACTGTCCGCTTGAATTACAGTGTATCTTCTTTCTCCTTGCAGTAGATCTTCAGGGCAGTACAACGCGGGCTTTGACGTACGTATAATCAATTAAAAGTAAACTAACAAGGAGAGTCTCACTTGTTTGGGTCACAGATTGGCTTGAACTTGTGAGAATCTCATCGATGACTTATATTAAGATACTACCTACAGCCATTTAGTCTAATACTCAATAGTTACAGCGTACATTGAGATTGTACTTCTAACGATGCACTAGTTCTAGTAGCTACAGTAACTACGATAATAAAAATTCTTTCCACCTAAAATCATAGAATAACAAATATTATAGTGTTCTGTATGGAAAAATACATTTTTTAAACGACTTATTATAACAAAAAACTGCAAAATGCTCATAAATTTCTAAATGTAAGCAATTTTTTTTTTATTACTATACTACTTACCAACTTCTAATGTGCATATACAATCTCACTAGTTATATAAATGATTTGTAGTTACTGGATTGCGTTATTCTTGCCAGCTAAAAATATAAACAAAGAATATATTTTTTTATTTGAAAAAATATTTTGTTTTAACCTATAAATTAAATAATTTTTACGTATCTGATTTAATAATGCTGGCTAGTTTGATCTGATATTTATGTATACCAGCTTTAATGGTGCAGGTCGCTGTAACTAAAGATTGTAAGTCACTGTAAAATCTTTGGACACAACAGCTGAAAAACTTAAGAATTGATATTAATGTTTAATTAATTATTTTCTAAAGTAGGTAAATATAGATGGATAAGATAAGAAATTAGATCCTTTAAATAAATTTTCGCAAGAAAACAATATGATCGTAGACTTTTCGATCACGCCAAACGGTTATAAACATAAATCAAATTGTTATAAACATTAATCACAATGTAAGCGTCGGACGCCTGCAGAAAGAGATTAGTTGCTGCAGACCATGGCGTCCTCATGTATCAGCTGTCTTTATTTTTTTACAAATAGTTCGGTAAATTTACGTCTTCTCACTCAAAAGTTTCTCACAAGAGAGCTTGATCGAAAAGTCTACGATCATATGGTTTTCTTGCGGAAATATGTTTAAAGGATCTAATTTCTTATCTTATCCATCTATATTTACCTACTTTAGAAAATAATTAATTAAACATTAATATCAATTCTTAAGTTTTTCAGCTGTTGTGTCCAAAGATTTTACAGTGACTTACAATCTTCAGTTACAGCGACCTGCACCATTAAAGCTGGTATACATAAATATCAGATCAAACTAGCCAGCATTATTAAATCAGATACGTAAAAATTATTTAATTTATAGGTTAAAATAAAATATTTTTTCAAATAAAAAAATATATTCTTTGTTTATATTTTTAGGTGGCAAGAATAACGCAATCCAGCAACTACAAATCATTTATATAACTAGTGAGATTGTATATGCTCATTAGAACTTGGTAAGTAGTAGTAATAAAAAAAACAAAATTGCTTTCATTTAGAAATTTATGAGCATTTTGCAGTTTTTTATTATAATAAGTCATTTAAAAAATGTATTTTTTTATACCGAACACTATAATATTTGTTATTCTATGATTTTAGGTGGAAAGAATTTTTATTATCGTAGTTACTGTAGCTACTAGAACTAGTGCATCGTTCAAAGTACAATCTCAATGTACGCTGTAACTATTGAGTATTAGACTAAATGGTTGTAGGTAGTATCTTAATATAAGTCATCGATGAGATTCTCACAAGTTCAAGCCAATCTGTGACCCGAACAAGTGAGACTCTCCTTGTAAGTGCGGTCTTAAATTTTTCCTCAGAAATAGTATACTATTTTTTTACAAATAAACCTACGAGCTAGTGTCTGCAGTAAAAATACACTAATAAACTCTAAGGTACCTTAGAAATGGAAACGACGACAAAAAAATCGAAATTTGTATGTGAGTGCCAATGTTTTTTTGTTGTCAACTTCATCTATTTTGGAACGATGAAATTAGCAATTTCAAACTTATAGATGTTCCGAGTCGCCTTCAATTTCTTAATCACCCTCATCAAAAGCTGAGCGTATGCATAATTATCAAGTATATGTAAAGAAAATGTATTTCTTTAATTTAAATTTGGCGACATACCTGCGGGTGCTGGTGAAGTAGAGTGTAGAGAGACCGACTAGAAGGAAGTGAGACACGTACATGAAATGACACTTGAAGAATAAACTTTAAATGTCGTTTCTCTAATTTCAAGTAAACTTATTAGAATGCATTGTAAATAATACAGTAAATATTTAGTTTAATTAAAATAAGAAATAATTGAATAATATTATATATGTATATATATATATAGTAGATTCATTATTTGTTTCTCATTAATTTTGCATCAAAAGACCACAGTGACACACATCAAAATGGCGAATAGAAAAATATTTATAAAAGAAAAATGGAATACGTGTATAAAATTTATGATAAAATAATCTTAGAAAGAGGTCTCTAAACCTAATTTTATTTAAAGTGGTGCTGCTTTGCAAATGTCAGCATATAGTCTCAGCGAAGATTTTTGTGAGACTGGGCTTTTATTAGTGGTAAATTACGTAAACATCTGAACAAACTTTATTTCTTTATTTGGATGCCTTTACGTTATTTTTGGACTTTTTGAAGTCTTTACGCGACTAATTTTGATTTCTTTATCTCTTCAGAACATTAATTGCCAACAAATTAAGTCTAAAGTTGCATCAAAATCGAGGCATCCATTGATATTGCTGGTTGCACCTATATGGAAATATTATTAATGTTAAATTGCACCGTTTAAAATTAATTTTTTTTTATTAAACTTTTTAAATATTTGAAATAAATTAACATTATTTTTCACAAGATCTATCCCAAGAATCTCGTCAATTCAAACATATTGAACCCGAATTTCGGAAGCGAGAAAAGTGGCCGATTTAACTTTTACGCACGCTTAACGGTGTGTAAAGTAAACTTTACACACTGTTGGCTGTGTGTAAAATTATCACGTGTGTAAAGTAAAATTTACACCCTAGTCAGAGGCATTAGAAGAACTTTACACACTAACTTTACGCACAGAATTGCAAAAATAAAAGTATATTATCTTACTGTCGCTTTTCTTATTTCAATTTTTTTTTATAAAGACTATTATGTCAGTGGTTTTTTTTTTGGGGGGGGGGGGGGGGGCTCCTGCACCACCAACCGCGAGCGGTGTGTAAAGTCGCTAAAACGCACTCATCGCGCTGACTCGTGCGAGAAGTAAACTTTACGCCCTTGTAGCTTAATATACTATTCTTTTTTAATGGTGGTGGACCACTTGAAGGAGTTATATATAAGACATAAGATAAAGTGACTTGCTCATTTGTTCGTGAAGCATTTAAATTCCAAAGGTTTCACTTAATATTAAAAAAGTTGTTATCTGCTTAAATACAGATTAGTTTTCAACTAAAGTTTTCTCCGTGAAAAAAGAAGATAAGAAAATAGACTGTTGACTCACAGCACAGTGCAGCACATTTCACTTTGGGATTGCATTTACGGTTGGTCATCCGGCGCATCCGCTAGCAAGAGACATGGGACGAGCCGCTGATGCGCACAGTGAGAATTGAGCATGAACCGGCAACAGTCATCAATCCCAGGGAGCAAGCAGCCAGCACCGCACCTGCAGAGATCGTCATGAAGGGGAGGGGGCTGCTCAGCCAGTTTCAGGAAACGACACGTACTCGGGACGCGCGACTTCTCGCGGGCGTACATCAGCTCGTCATCGCCCTCGTTGGCTCCCCGGCCGTGGAGCCGTTGACACGCTGCGTCGACGAGCTCCGGCTACCGGCCCGGAGCTGTTATGCCCTCCTCAAAAATGAACTGCGCGAGTGTCGAGGCGTATAATGCCGAGACCGGATAAACATCTCAGAGGACTGCGGAATCTTACTGCCTCCGTTGTTTTCCCGCGTTTAATGAACGCCGAGATTCGCGCCGGTTAACACTCTCTTTTCAATAATTTATCATCACGGCTAACTTCTTCATGCTACTTGCGTGGTCTTCAAGGATATTACGAGATGGTAAAATGTTTTTCAGAGGCAGGAACCTTGTCTTCCAATGCCTTGGAAGAATTTGGTAATGCTTTTTTTATCAGTCTCAACGACTCTCCTCTTTCATATTAACGGCTGTTGGAATAAACTTATGTAGAAAGAAAATACTCGCGAAAATATCTTATTGAAAATGATAGACTTTATTTAGTTAGCACAGGGAAGGAGAGATTCGATAAGCTCGGTAAACTAGAAAAGTCATTTCCTTTAAACAAAAACTGTTTGAGACTCGAAAACTAGTGCAGGGCACATGCTACAGGTTACATGGGCTTATGCTGAAGTAATAAAACCCTTTGAAAACTGTAAAAATCTAACCGCGCTTTTCGTTATAAATTTTGATTATTTGAGTATCGGAATTTTCAAGCAGAATATACATCACTGTATTTACTGTTAATACTCTTTATTCTATGCACCACTAATGAATTTATATAGCATTTCTTGTACTGCTTCACACGATTTTTAGTTATTAGTATTGAGCGAAGTATTTCGGCAGTATTTTAAAATTATGTTAAGTTAATTTAAAAATATCTAAAAACTATCCTCTCCGCTTTTGCTTCTTCTAACACTTAGTGCTATTTTTCTTTCTTCAGTGTGATAGCTATTTTAAGTTGAGCAAATGCGTTGAGATAATTAGCGCGACTAAAAAATGACATCCATCGAAAGTTCGAAAAAGAAAAAAGAGTACAGCTCTCAGAATCCGAGGCAAAAACTCCGCCGTGGGGGATGAGCTAGGTATAGCACATCGATCGAAAAGCGCGGTCTCTAGGAGTAACATCGTCGGCGAAATCGCGCGAGCGAGAGGACGGTCGTTGCGAGGGCGACATTATCGCCGGGGCGAGCGAGCGAGAGGGCGAACCGGGCGAATCGGGCGAATCGGGCGCGCGCTGCGGTGCCGTGGTTAGGCAGGGGGCGGTTAGGACAGCGGCGCCACAAGGGTGGTCGCACCGCAAACGAGACCACCGCGCCTGGCTATCTGCTATCTGGATAACCGCCGCTGCGGCCTTTCTCTCGCTCTAAAGCCATCGTCGGCTCATTCTGCCTGCCGCGGCCCTCTCGTGTACCGAGCACCGACGGACAGGCCGATAGCCAGTGTCGCCTGCTTATCGAGCTAATTTCCAGCTAATTGTTAAGACGGACACCGGCCTCTGCAGGCCCTGCCATCCGGGCGCGAGTCCTCTGGAGGATGGACCTCGAGAGGCAGATGTAGAGCGTCGAAGCCTCGTTACCTTGTCGATACATCTACTCGGATGAGAGACGAGGACGATCGTCTTCGTTCTCCATTAGCGGCTCGCGGGACTGTGCGCCCATAGGAGCTGTTAGATTGGATGCTTGGCTAATAATGATACGTATCTGCTGGACGAGCTCGCTGTCCGCACGTTTGCTTCGACCGTCTACCTATTCGCCGAGTTTTGCTTGTCTCCACGAGTTCTCCTCTTCAAAGGCTGGCGACCATATTTGAGCAGGTGTCATTTGCTATCGCCTACTATATGTATATTTCTAATCGTTATATTATCAAGTGTCCATTGTATCGCTTTGAAAAGCCAATTTAATCTATCTTCTTTTCATTAAACTGGCTTGATGGTCCTTCCTCGAGGTAACTAACTTCCTAAACTAAAAACAGGTGAGACAATTTGATGTAAACATTATTTTACACGCGTTACTTCCATATCACATAATTGGATTTATCTTTGTACAGAATTATATCCCGATTTGAAATTTTGTTTTATTAACTAACGATTTTGCAACGCGGAATACAATAAATTATCGCATCTTGTTAGTTGCAATGGTATCGCTAAGTAATGTTTCGACAACGCAAATCTTCCATTTGATTCTAAAAATACTTTGCCGTCGAGTTTATCAAGCATCTGTTTTTATCGTGCATTATAGTTAACAGTCGAAAACAACAGTGACTAATCGCAATTGCAAAACTCTGCAATAGTAATTTCAAAACAAATCTTTAAAAACTGCAGGACTTTTGCAAACTTAAATTTTTATTCTTCCGAATTCATGTAAATCGTTCAATTATACTGTCAATGAAAAATCATCGTCTAACGCCTTTTTTGTATACATACACCCATCTTCTGAAAGAAATTTGACTAGTGATAATAATCAGTCCCTGGTCTGCAATACTGTTTATATTACATTTTCAATTAATACTAAATATTAAGTAAATACGCACATTAATGTATACTTTATCGGTATAAAAATTGATAAATAAAATACTTTAAACGAAAAGTAACGATTGTGAAATGAAATGATTTTTAAGCATAACTAACGTAGATACGTTGCCAGTACCGACAGACTTACTCGTCTGTTTCCCTGCTTACAATTGCGCTCAATTAAAATTTGGACATTTCCCAATTATTGGAAGGAAAATTGAAAAAAATATCAGCAGAAATATCGAACTCTATCGCTCAGTCGCTTCGTAAGGTGGGCCAGAGCGCAGGCCGAAGCTCCATCGGAAAAAGGAAAAGACGAACGCCGCTCGTGAATTGAACCGGTGCAGCTCGTGTAGGCTCGCTCGCGTTGCTCGGTATCGCATATCTGGGGCCGAGATCGGAGCTGCCGCTGCGGCGACGGGCGCCACGCTGAAATTCATTATAATACGCGGCGAGGGGCTGCGTGCGACGAGCCATCGTCCGCTCTTCTCTCTCCCTCTCGCTGCGGCGTATGTAGCGCAGATAACGCCCCGAGCGTGGCAGAAAATGATATCGCTCAATTATTGCCGCGAGTGCCTGCGCGTGGCTCGTATCCGCCGCTGGCGATAGCTATAATTAGGTTTATGACTCCCGAAAGCCGAGGCAAGCGAGGCAACCGTGAGCTCACGATAGAGAGAGAGAGAGAGAGAGAGAGAGAGAGAGAGAGAGAGGAGGCGACCTCTCAACCCCGCGCGCAGTTCCCAGTCGTGTCTTCCCCTCTGCGACGTCGGAGTTGGCGAGACTCGCTCGCCTTGCGATCAATTGACGCTCGCGCGGATGCCTGAATCGCGCGCTCCTCCGTTTGCAGAGTGTCTCTGGCTTTTGTTCCGGCGAGCTGCTGCCGCATGCGACTGCGCCGGATGAGAAATTGGCAGTGTCTATTAAGATCGCCTTTGAGGATTCCGCGGATTCAATCATTACTAATCTAGTATTCTACGTGTATTTCCGTTTTAGCGACGGAAGAACAAACTGTTTATTTATTTATTTATATATTTAAATGAGATAAATTAGTAAAGCATCAACCCTAAAGAAGGGAATGTTACAGTATGAGCAACACTAATATTCGTTATCGCGGAGCAACAACAGTACACGCAAGTGATGAGCGCGCATCAAACTCATATTTTTTGTATCCGAGGCTACGGAGCGACATTTCTGATTAATTAATAAAGAAAATATCTTTCATTAATTAAAATAAAAATATTCATAAACTGGTAATACGATTTAAAAACGTACCTATATAAATGTAAAGTTTAAAGAACTTTAACACGAGTTATGTCTTCAAATTAAACAACATTTATGTTTTTAATACTATCTGTAATTGAATTTGAACATTTAAGTTCATTTGGTATACTATTGAACATTTTTATTACAACAGTATAACTCGTTTTGTTACTGATTGTTTTTTTTTATATTTGACAGTTTAATATTTCTGTTTCTTGTTTTAGATGTACTGTTAGTGTGCATATCTTATCTTATTTATTGTAATAATATAATACAGATAAATTTTTATTTATAATTATTAAAATTCTTGTTTACATATTTTGTATTAAATTAAAAAACAGGGTAAACAAATCACCGAACAATTCCAGGTATGTACAACTTTATTCAAGAGAAATGCACAGAAGAATTTACTTGAGACGAAAAGTACTTCTGCTCGTAGGAGGTTCTCGACTCGACTGACGAAACAGTCGAAGAAAAAGGTTCGGCGACAGCAACGCTACCCGGAAATGCAATAAAATCGTTAAAACGGAAAATCCTAAAGGGTCCAATATATTGCGGGTATTAGTATAGGAAAAAGGTTTTGCTTACAAAATACAGAATACTCTTTATTGTAACAACTTTTATGGAATTTAATTACTATAGAAATAAGATTACCAGGCCTGTAGCTTCACAACAGAGACCATCACTTTTTTAAAAGGGAATAAAGTAGATCATTTTTAAGAAATTGTAATTGAAGTATCATATTGAAAAGCACAAAAATTGTTTAACTTTGCAGAAATCATTGAACAGTGTAAATAATTGAACTACAAAATCAATTATTGTAGACTAAATATACAATTCTCTAGCTACAGTATAGACGTCAATTGTCCCGCAGTGCAGGAAAAATACAGAAAAACGGACAAAAATAAAAGTCCAAACGCAACGGGTCTAGGTGAATCCAGTGGATTACAAAGATTCGTCGTGTGAAAATCGAGATTCGCAGCTTGTTTCTCCTCGTTACGTTTGCGCCTTGGCGTCTCAACGCGCCGCTGCGCGGATCGTCCGAGCGATCGCCGAGAATAAATGCGCCGCGATTATACGCCGTGCAGCTGTGCCCGAACGCCGTTCGACTTTTATGCGCCCTCGTTCCTCGCTAAGTATTCGAGGCGCTCGGTTTCCGTCTTGTGAGATCGAGACTCGATTTCTCTATTTATGCTTGAATAACAACGTCCCACCTCCGATTGCGCAAAAATTACGCAAAAATTAAATTAGATTTGTTAAAGATATTTTATATTCTATTTAAAAGGGATTTAACCGTTTTTTAATTTATACTTTAAATTTGACGAATTTAATTTCTATAATTAAAACCACATTTAAATTGCTCAATCATGAAACACTAATTTTTTATATAAAACTGTTTCAAGTCCTAAATAATTAAAAGGCAGAGACGACGATACGGAATCGTTACTCCGCAGTGTCATTCAAACTTGTAATATATTAAGTGTTAATAAAAAATATATTTCGTAAAAAAGGATCTTATTAGAATAATGCTTAAAATTCAACTTTTATTTCTTAAAAGATTAGAAAAAATATGATAAGAACACACGAAACAGCATTAGTAAGAACATTGTTCCCGCGATATGAAAACAATACTCTGCTTGTTTGTTTCAAAGGATCGATATCATTTAAGTATTTTTTTATCCGAAAAAAATTGTGGGCATTAAAGTTAAAAACTGGAGTTACAGATATATTAACGCATGATCTTTTGGCTTAGAATTACTTTTAACAAATATTGCAATAAAATCATCTGTGCGACGCACAAAAATTATTTGAAAATGTCGCCTGCTTATGCGGAACGTTCGGAGAACTCGAACCCGTGCTCGGCGAAGCGCTGCTCGTGCCGTCGACTGCGTGCCGTGGCACACGCAATGAGGCCGCAACTACTTGCAAAATCTCGCAGGTCACTTACAGGGAAGAATTGTTCGCTGCCCTCGCCCGTAAATTTTTCAGCGCCAACATTTAATTCAATTGGCAAAAAAGTCTTGCAAAAAAGTTTCTTTCTTTAGCCTCTGCAGTTGAAGAAATGAAAATATTAGTATTTGAACAAAAATGACATATTTGTTACTGTTCAGTGGTGTATACACTACACAAATAATGTACAATTCTTTCGAATAATTAATGACATCTTTTCCAGATGCTCGAATTTAGAGTTAAGTACGTAAATAAATCTTTATTTGCAGCCCGTGGCAAAAATAAATATATGTATATGTTCAATATAACATTCGAGCAATATCGCAGCTAAAGAATATATATATAAAAAATACATAAATCTGCAAAAAAGATCATGTACGTCAGACTTAGGTAAAATCACAGTGAGAAAAATATCAGAGAGGGTAGTAGCAAAATAGATGTTTTTACTTTTTCAAAGAGAAGCTGTATGACAGTGCAAATTGTCATATCTGAAATTTTTACTAAAAAACTTAAATAACCATCGAATAAGTACAACATATATACCTATTACCGGCTATACAGTGGCCTTTTATCCCAGCACTTCTGCAGCACCGATATAAATAAATTATTTACAGTCCTCACGTGCAATCCATTTGCAAAATAAAATATACATCTAATCGCCGAGAGCAATGTTGCATAGAATTCGAATAGATAAAAAGCGTTTTCGCGATTAAAAATAAAGGTGTCTCGAGTGTTAGCCAATAGCCGCGCGATAATACGACCAATCCAGAGCGAGTGGAGATGAGATAACGATGCCATCCAGGCGACAAAAAAAGAGCGCGAGAGGAACTTTCAATTACGTCCAATCTGCCAACTGGACCCAGTCGGAGCGAAACAAAAAAAAAAGAGAGGAGAGCTTCGAGCGACCAAATAGCGCGCTCCAAATAATTGCAAACAATCGGCGGAATTATCGAGCGCCGCCGGCCCGTGTGAATCTCCTTTTCGGGGCCACCCGCGTAACAATCATACGGACCGGCGCGAGCCGACACTCGGTTAACGAGTTTTGATAAAGATCGCTTCGGCCCAAAATTCGGCCTCTGCCAAATTTCAGCGAGCGGCCGTCTGTTTGCCGCGCAATCCGCTCGATTTTGCAAGCAAACGCCGTACAAGCACACTCCGGCAAAGGGGTCACCGCGCGGCGTAATCCACTCGAGACAGAGATGCAACGAAGCGTTCAGGGAGGGGATGCCTCGACGGGTTCCGATGTGGATTATCAAACGAGTAGCACAAGTGTCAAATATCGCGGCGGGAGGCGCTTATCTTTATTTCACTATGCACTACGTGTGACGAGAGCTTTAGTATGTGTTATCTGCTTTCCTATGGATAGGTAGCCCATAATTAAGCAAGACCTATTACACTAATGTATAAAATGTTACTGTAATAAAAAAATGCAACACTACATATTTTTAAGCAAAATGAAAAATGACTCTTTGGCCAGGTTTAAAAAAGTCGATAAAACCATCCGGTCCTCAACAGAAGTAATTAAAGCGCAACCGCATTATTCTCCTCGAACACCATTTGATCGAAACATTCCGGGGCACCGCAACGAAAATTCCGAGCGTGAACGAGCCTTCGCCATCGGAAATTCGAAAGCCCGAAAGCTCGTTTCACGTTTTACCAGTGGATGATCGTATAGCGTCGAAAAATAGCGAGTCCAAAATATTTGAAACCCAATAATAATCTATGTAAATCGATCTGTCAAACAAAGCATCGCAAGAATAGTTCAAATAGTAAAAGATGTTTTTATAAAGCGACCTAAAAACTATTATGAATGAATAAATCGCCTCGATAATAATGTTTCAATCAACAAGTATTATAAATTGCCGCTTATTAAATCGAAACTATAAAAAGAAGTACATACACTCCCCTTCACATGCTTTTGCGCACCCCGCGCAAAAATTGGAAGAGCTAAAAAGTTTTATTGCTCAGCAGCAAAACATCGTAGCTCAAAAAATCCAACGGCATTCGAAAGAGCAGATAAAAACCTTCAAAAAATGCTACTACGGAATTAAAAAAGTATTAAATTGAGTTTTTTATAAGTATTAAAACGTGTTGAAAAAACACAAAAAAATCTTGCTTTTTTGACCCGCTGCTAATTTAGTTCCGATAATGGTAGTTTAAAAAATCCAACGGAGTCGAAAAGATAATTAATTCAACTTTAAAATGACGGGTCGAACGATTTTTTAGGACGTTTTATAATAAAGTTATACCATTTTTTATCAAAAAACACGTTTTTTTTTAAATGCGAATAATTAAAAAAATAAAAGAGATAGAAAAAAACTTCAGAAAGGAAAAAAATTTGTTTTCACTCATTGAAGATATTTCTGCAGCTATATATGCGATTTAAAAAATAGTACATTACGCTCTCGTCTTGACTTAGAGACTCTTGTATATATTACTTATTCGAATTAACTTAACACTCAAACACTTTTCTGTCGCTAAACAGTATTGCTTAAATTTAACGAATTCGCTTCAATTACAAATATACGCATAACCTATTATTAGACCTAAGCTAACATACATAAATCTACTTCTACGTTTTCGCACGTAATGTACCATGACAGAAACTTATTTTTCTTATATAGGGTGATTCATTTTAATTGCCCCAGGCAAATATCTCGAAAAGTACGAGAGATGGAAAAAAACGTTAAATGTAAAAGTTGTAGGGTTCAGAGGGGGAAATCCAATGGTGACCTTGACCATGACCTTGGGCTCAAGTTTCAAGGTCATTTCAAAGTCAAAGTAGTTTTTTTAAATAGGAACATTAACTTTTGACCTCGGAAATTAGAAGAGTGGAAAATTTTACATTCAAACATGATGTTATGTCATGGGGTCCAGTTGACCTCTGCAGTCGTATCAAGGTCAAATCAAGCTGTCTACACAATTCGTAGGCCAATATCTTGAAAAAAGCAAGGTTGAGAAAAACTTTAAATACCAATTTTAAATACTTTTCGAGATATTTGCCTGGGGCAATTAAAATGAATCATCCTGTATACTAACTAATATGGCTTCCAACCACTTGCGGGTGACGATTTTTTCTCCGCGCCACCCAGGTATAGCATTTTAAGTATTTTATTTAAATCTTAGAACTTGTGGCGAAATATTAAAAGCTGATAAGCAATAAAATCGATTGAAAAAGTAAAAAGTAGATTTTATTTTAATTTTGCATTTTTATTATTTCTTTTATTATTAAATTACATCCAATTTTTACATACACTGATAGAAAAGATCCTTTGATCCAAAGCCAGTGTCTTTAATATAAAGTCGTGCGCATTTAATATAGTCCAAAGGCGTAGGTATTAGACGTAAAGAAACGGTGCATTAACTATTAAGCCATCCACAGTATTTTTGTCAGTAAAAATGATCGTGCATTAACTATTAAGAAATATTTCTTGAATGCTAAGGCATACTTCTTTATTTCAAATACCATGACAAAATTATTTTTTAAAGCCGCGAAGACTTTGGCTTAAAGAATCTTTTCTATCAGTGTATGCGTGATCCAGGCGCACCCGACGCGAGCTCAGGCACGACCGGCGCGAACTCAGACGCATGCGCATACGCTTCCGACCATAAGCTTTACTATAGAAAATAGTAATTTTTGTAACAAAAGTTATCAAATATTGTCAATATTCATAGTAAAATTTACTACTTTTTGTTCGTAAAATTTAATACTATTTCTAGTACAATTTATTATTATAACTTTTACTATAAAAAATAGCAATTTTTGTAACAAAATTTATTAAATTTTATAATATTAATAGTAAATTTTAGCATTTTAATAACAAAATTTACTATATCAATATCAAAATTCCTCATTATTCAAGACTGTCACTTCTTTCCTATGAGAAAATAGTAATTTTTATTAAGTTTTTTCTCTCCGTGTAGTGTATCCAGTGCTCAAAGCAAAGTGCTTTACACACCGTGCGTGAAAGTACTGCTTTACGCACTGAATGTTAAAAAAATATTTTTTCCATTGTTTAGCATGTCAAAAAATTAAACTGTTTGATTAAATAAATTAATTATAATAAATTAATTATATTTTTCATAATAATAATGAATAATAAATGATTTACAAATATTTCGATAATCTAAACACTTGTGTGAGTGAAGTGAGTGAAAAAAATTTTTTTTTCTTTTTGAAAATTCTTTCTTTCTCTTATTTTTTTAATTATTCGCATTTTAAAAAAAACGTGTTTTTTTGATAAAAAATGGTGTAACTTTATTATAAAACGTCATAAAAAAACGTTCGACCCGTCATTTTAAAATTGAATCAATTATCTTTTCGACTCCGTTGGATTTTTTAAACTACCATTACCGGAACTAAATTAGCAGCGGGTCAAAAAGGCAAGATTATTGTATGTTTTTTCACCTCTTTTTAATACTTATAAACAACTCAATTTATCTGCTCTTTCGAATGCCATTGGATTTTTTGAGCTACGACATTTTGCTGCTGAGCAATAAAACTTTTTAGCTCTTCCAATTTTTGCGCGGGGTGCGCAAAAGTATGTGAAGGGGAGTGTATATAACAACACAACAGTGCGATTAAAATTTTATAAGCCCTCCCTCTGCAACGAGAGATTGATTGAACGCCAATGAAAATGATAATAAGAAGAAGAATAAAAAGTTTTGCCGCAAATGGCGAATTATTCAATATTATGATGGCAGACAATGTTCGCGCGCTCCTCGGCATTAATTAAAGCTCCATCAATAAAAGCAAACGAGTACCAGCGAAAACAAGTTCGCCGGTCCTATTTATTATTCGGTAATCGGGCAGCAATCGCCGCGCGCTTTCCACATCCACTCGCTTTTACGCGCGCATTTATATTGCGGCTTTCCAGAAATTCGCCGAGTGGCCTGCAGGCGCACCCGCACAAAGCCGAGAAAGAAAGAGCGAAATGCTCATTTATACCAGGGGGGGGGGGAGGAGAGAATTAGTTGCGGGTCTGTGCTTTGTTGCGTTCGATGTATAGCTGGACGATTACGCGCGTTTGATAAATATCGAAATCGTGCGCCAGCCGCGCTTCCCTCCCCCTATACATGATTGTCGATCCGCAGTATTGCGCATGAATACTTTAATGAATGAATTTATTCTCGATGAGTCATTGTGCGGCTGAAATTGTTTATTGGAAAGGCGGGAAATGTTGATCGCCGTACATTATTGTGATTGACTTTGTTAATCGAATTTGTAAGGTTCCGCATTGATTGATGTGCCGATTCAGTTTATTCCGGCGCAAGCGCGCAAGTAGATACGCTCATTATGTATAGACAGAAGCACTTTCAGTTCCCCGTTCCACCTCTGATTTTCCACGATTCTTAAGTACACTGATAGAAAAGATTCTTTAACCCAAAGTCTTCGCGGGTTTAAAAGATAATTTAGTCATGATATTTGAAATAAAGAAGTATGCATTATCATTCAAGAAATATTTCTTAATACTTAATGCGCGATCATCTTTACTGACAAAAATCCTGTGGATGGCTTAATAGTTAATGCACCGTTTCTTTACATCTAATACCTACGCCTTTGGACTATATTAAATGCGAACGGCTTTGGTGGCAATAGTTCACGCTTGGTGGCTTTGCGCTGCGATAAAAATACTTATCTACTCGGAGAAAAGTTTTTCCTAAAATATATACTAAAGTTAGGCTTACAGTAAAAATACTGATTTTACTTAAGGGGGCAAAATAACGAAGGAAAAAATTTATTTTTTTGATTTTTTTTCACTTTCTCGTTAACCGTTTACACGACGATTCGTGGCGATTGGGCTTTGACGACTATATTTGACCGACAACATTTTTTGTCTAAGTGAACATTTTTTTTAAAAGATATGTAACAAAACTTTTCTAAACATTCAACCGAAAATCTCCATATTCACGCGAGAATCATGTCAATGATTTCGGACATTTTCCATTTTGTCCTACGTCTCTAGACTCCTCTGTTGGTCAGGAATCCTACGCTAATTGAAAAAATCCAAGTCCGAGTCAATTGTGTCTAACCACGGTTAGAACGGTCCGAATGCAATTTCTGAGGTTGAAAATCAAACTAAATATTGTCTAATTTTTATTTTTTAGGTTGCAGGAGTGCTTTGTCCCCTTAATTAAAATTTGTTTAAATATTTAACATATATCTCCTTTGCTTAATCAAGTAAGTAAATATTGCTTAAAAAATTCAGTACAATTTACTTACTTTAGGACTACGTTTACTTAATTTTTTAAGCAAGCTTTATTTACTATTTCAGTACACGTTACTAACCATTTTTCTCCACGTATGAGAAGAGAAATTTTGGAGCTGAATTCGGCATAATTCTAGAAGGAATGACAATAATACAGTAAATAAATTTAGACAGCAGACAAACGGACAAATTTTAGCAAATTTACAGCGAGACGTGTACATGCCACAGCTAGCGAGAATTTCGATGTTATTCGACTCTTGAAAAATCAGTGGTTTTCGAAAGATAAAACTTCTCAATTACACTGTAATTCTATTTACTGTAAACATTGTGAATTTTTTAATAAAATCTTTGTATTCCCAGTTTCAGCAATGTGAAAAAAAACGTTAAGTATAAAAGTTATACGAAAAACTATTTTTATAGTAAACAAATTTTTTTATATTATTTCACAAAACTAATGCGTCGTTTAATTTTCAAATTAGTGCAGTTTTTATTTATTGTTATTTTTATTTATCTGTCTAATCGCAATATTAAGTAAGAATTAATCGTCATTACGTATTGTATAATCAATAAGCAATATTTTTTATCGCAAACAAATAACTCCGCATTGGAAATTTCACCCTAGCTAAGCTTTGTTGAAATCTGTTGATTTTTTCACAGCACACAAAAGTGAACTTTTGACTTTATTAAAAAAAAGTGAATGAAAATGGTCAAATGCAGAATAACGTTAGTGCCGAAACAAAGCCGCACAGACGGACACGTATATTTTCGTGGCAGCGGGCAGGTAAACGAAAAAAATGAAATCTCGAATCGAGCAGCCATTTCGATAAACACCCGTTTCCTGCCGCGGAATAAAAAAAGGCGCCCGGGAGAGAGAGGTAATATACGACCGCAGCGAAGCGGAAAAAAGAGAGCGCGGATTTTTCCGGTCGCTCGGCTTTTTTCGCGCCATTAACGAACGAGCACTGCACCCGCATGCATACACGACCGGCACCGCGTGTTTGCGGACGCGCGTTTATTAGTGTCCAATTGTGCGAGGAGGCGAGCGCGAACGCGCTCATTTGCGTGCCCTGTTAATTTAGCGGGCGGAGAAGAGTGAGCTCGGGGGAAGGGGTCGGGGGTGGTATGGGGAGGGGGAAGATAGACCGCGGAGGTATGCCGGGGAGAAAATTAGCGCTTTGCCGCGGTGGTGCGCGTATAATGCGCCAGCATTACGGAGGCATGCGAGAGCCCGCGGATGCGCGCGCCCGCGCCTGTGGGAAGTGCCCGCTGCGCGATTCTTCGACTCGCCGTTATTAAGAAGATTATTAGTGCTCGCGCAGCAGCTCGGATTCTTCGCGTCGTTCCCCCGAAATTCTCAAGTCTTGTGTGAAATAAAGTTTTTTCACTCCTTGTGTGTTCCATTTAATCCAAATTATACAAATTTTTATAATTTCCAATGCGCTAATACACAAATGTGGCTACACCAATTAAATTTTAAGTTTTGAAAGAAATCAAAGAAATTAAATCGAATCTTAATATTAAAAATATATGTGTGTTTATTACAATTGTGTAGTGTAGTTCAAATTTCAGTGTTCACACAGAAATAACAAATCATTTTGCACAAATTTGTGTAATTTTTTTTACACACGACCTGTATTTTTTTCTTAACACAAAAGGCAACATTTTTAACGGTATATACCTTATTGACTCTAGTTGAAATTAGTATTTTCATTTAAACATCCATTGCGTACTTATAAAGTAATCAGTGAACGAAAAATGTTCCGAAAATGAATTAATATTTTTATTCGAAATAAACAATCACCAATTTCCAAGTACGCATCGTTTTTACAAACATTTTTACATTAAACCGGCAATTAACTTAATTTATAACTTTAATTAATTATGTCGCGTATCTTTAAATTTTAATTTTCTTTCGCAAGACAAATAATATTCCATATATATTCAGTAAGTTGAAATGAAACGCAAACACAATTTTTTAAGGGGGCCAGCCTGGGTTAAATTGAAAAAAATACACTTTCCAGTTTAACAGGTATAACAATTGTATTCAACACTTTTGATTGCTGAAACTTTTTATACTTTAACTACTCGCACAATTTAAACTATTTATTCATTATTAAGACCCAAACAGTGTTCTTTACCTCTGGTATTGTTCCATCAAAAACATTTAAAATTTTTATTTATTTGTCCACTTGCCATAGCTTTTTTCTCAAAAAGTAACTTATATGTCACCGGACCAGGTTTAAAATACTCTTCATTACCTACACTACAGATGTATCGGATCACTTTTCTGAAAAAAATTACATAAAAGGTTAATGTAGACACTTTTTGTCCATTTTCGTGCAAAATATTAGTAATTGCCTAATATTTTGGACAAAAAGTGTCTACAATAACCTTTTATGTAATTTTTTTCAGAAAAGTGATCCGATACATCTGTAGTGTAGGTAATGAAGAGTATTTTAAACCTGGTCCGGTGACATATAAGTTACTTTATTGAGAAAAAAGCTATGGCAAGTGGACAAATAAATAAAAATTTTAAATGTTTTTGATGGAACAAAGTGTAAAAAGTTTCAGCAATCAAAAGTGTTGAATACAATTGTTATACCTGTTAAACTGGGAAGTGTATTTTTTTCAATTTAACCCAGGCTGGCCCCCTTAATAAAATTTATACATAATTCAGGCAGTATACGTTACACGGTTGAAAGCAAAATAACGAAAAGGCAATATACTTTTTAATTTTTTGTACGGTATAAAATTGAGAATATATAATGTAATATAGTTATTTGTTTAAGATAATTTTTAATTTGTAAGGTATACATTAGCTGTCTAGTAATTTTTTCGGAAAACACGAATAAATTTTTTAATGGAAGAATTTACTTCACCGACAATCATATAAGGCTAATTAAAACCGCCCTACATCCGCATCCGAAAATTGAATGATAAACGAAAGTGCACGAGGCCAGCCTAACTGCTATCTTCCGGGCTGAAAAACAATTTGCGCGCTCGCCTCGCGTATAAAGGACCACTCGACTAAAACGCGTTCCCGCGGCGTCGGCACGACAAACCGAGCCGCTACAAAATAAAGTGCGATCCCTCGTAATGACACTCAATTACCGGGCGGGGGGTTGCTGCCAGGCGTCTGCGTAAAATTTTCGAGCTCGCGTGAAAACGGGCTCGCGCGAACAAATAAACGAATAAATTAATAAAGCTCGCCGGTAAGCGTCGCAGCGTGAATTAGCCCGTAACAACTAATGCATTTATCCCGCGGCCAGGCGATATTCCAAAATTCCAAGTATATCACCGGGCGTGTCCTTTATCACGGCGAGTGCACGCGCGTAACGAACGGACATTATGCATGCGAGCGTTTTTCATCGATCGGCTGGCTTTGTTTGACGCGTGCGAAATTCCAGCCGATTTACCTGCCAGGGATTCTTTCGACGAGCGGTGCTCACCTCGAGAACGCAATAAAATCCGCTCGTTTACTGCTGAATATTAATTATCCCTTGTTTTTTCACGTGTACCGAGAAAATTAAGTATTTATGAAAAAGTTATGTTTTTTTCAGTAACCGAGCTATCCGATGGAATTTTTCCAATGCTTAGTAATCTCTGAAGGGCGTAAATTTAGAATTATTGATTTTTTAATTTCAAGCTTCGAGTTAAGGGGGTAGGTCTTGCTTTAA
Source organism: Sycophila sp. Sp_5 (assembly GCA_018906775.1). Classification (NCBI taxonomy): domain Eukaryota; kingdom Metazoa; phylum Arthropoda; class Insecta; order Hymenoptera; family Eurytomidae; genus Sycophila; species Sycophila sp. Sp_5. Next base: position 90,989 of record JACCID010000282.1, read on the forward strand.
ATAAAAAAAAAACGTATATCATGTATACATAAATCTGAAATTTTAACTATTTTTCACATCGTTTGATAAGGTTTCGTTTGAAACACATAAAAGTTTACCTCGAAAAATTGCTCGCTTTCAGTACGTGAATATTTTTTCGAAAATAAGCTTGACTGCCAAGAGCATTAACATTATTGCACCTTGAATGGATATAATAAATCAAGCTGACATTTACGGGTCGTGTAGGAACATAGCGTTCCCTCTAAATGTTAATGCTGATTTTATTCATTACGAGGCTACGCGATATTTTGAAAGGGTAATTGACTGTATGTATATATAGTGTTAAAAAGATCTTTTCACCCTGAAAAATTTCACAGAATGCAGGATTGCCTCTCATGTACGATACAGATAGGCAGACCATATTCGTAGCTTTCCAGGAAAAACAGACGATTTTTTTTAAACTCTGCCTGTCGCGAGGCGCAAATTTTTTAATCTTTTTATTTGGGAAAGTACAGTAGAAATGCAAACTTTATATGCAAAAAGGCGTAAGTGCAATTGTTACCGGCAAATGTTAATGCATGTTTCCCTTAGAAGAGATAACAAGGACTTAAGTAATATTGAATACAAGATTTTTTAGTATTACGCATATTATACTCAAATGCTTACATTGATTTTCTTTTTTAAAGTCACGGTACAATTATTGATTGCAGTACAAATTGAAAGGAACATCATTTGCGATATTATCTCACACTTTTTCACTACTTTCTCACAAACTAGTCGTGTTGATAATTTGTAGTTGTTTGCGCTCTTGCGTTGCGTGACCATCACGATAAAATAGTTCTGGCCCTGGTTCTCGTTATCGCATGCAAGTGTAAAAAAATATTTTATATTCGCCTGCTTAAAGGTATTAGTGAAGTTAAAGCAATCAAATTTTTTCGTAAACTAGTCATAGTCGAATGTGTATTGTAAGTAGCAAAATCAAACGTATACTACGTATTCACCGTTAATCCACAAGCAATCAAAGCGCCTTTTAAAATGCTTCACGACATCTTGCCATCATTTTTAATGGAAATTACGAAGCAGGCACAATTGTGATTAAGTCCCTATGTACATAAAACTGCTACGTAAGTAAAGCTATTTTGCAAAAAACTAATTCTATTATTGAATATAAAAATAATAGAAATGCTCTATGCATTTGCAATACAAGCATCAATAATTGAAGTAGTTATACTACTCAGTCATTTTTATACGAATCTATTAATACTTTTAAAGCGAAACATTTACTAAGGCAAAAATAAACTAAATATTTTTAAATTTACTAACGACTATTAAGTAGTAATTATTACTTAGTAATTTTGTAAATTGAAAATTTAAAAAATACGAATAAGCAGAAAAACTGCATGACTTTTTAATGTTGTAAAATGTTTTAATTAAAAGGTCATTGTAGCTTCACTCAGACAAATTTCATTAGATATAGGAAAAGTACTGTTTATACTTGATAGTCGCTAGCGCTATTTCAATGTTCATAAAAAATTAGCTTTTATTAAAAAATATATAACAACGGCCTCTTGCAGTCGCAATTTCCCCCAATGAATGTCATGCGCGAGGTGCATAATCACAATAATAAAAAGAATTGACGTAGAAGAATCGACAGTTGTGATTAAAAGGCAGCCTGTCCCACATAGAGTGCGAAGCCCGGCGCGTATGCAAAGCCGCGCGCGGCTCTTCTGTCCCGACTGCGGGGGGCCATTATAATAACATTAGACCGCCGATGAACCTGCCATTGAACGCGGGCGAGTGCGCGCATTGCTAATTATACGCGAAGCTCGAGTGCACGCGCCCCTCGTTTAAGCGGCCTATTCAGGCTTAGCCCTTTGCCCGAGCGAGTGGGAGGTTTGTGCTGCGGGTTCAATTGCAGGCTTCTTCCACGCATTTCGTTTAATCCATTTTTACGAGGGCGCGCAAATTTCTTCCTCCTTCTTTCTTTATGTCGACCTGCAGCTTTTCCAACGGTGGGTTCCTTTAAATTTCTACAACTGTTTGCGGGATATTATAAATGTTATGCCTTTCTTTGCGCTTTCATTCGTCCAGCAGTTTCGCGTTTGAAAATTTAAACGGAAAAGAATATTTCAATAAATCTACGTATTTTTGCATTTATACGAGAATTCATATTTTTGTTTAAAAGCAAAAGCTAATGTACAATTATACTGGAATGTATTCATATTGGAAAAACCAAAGTTTATTTCCGACTACCAAAGCCAGCGTTACTATATTAGACTTTTTTACACAGGATCGCGATCTTATAAAATAGAAAAACAGATAAAATGAATAAAAAAGGCACTTTGTGCAAGTTGCTTGCTTTTCATCTACTAAAGCAAAGTCTCGCTCATCAACGATTTAATCGAGTTACATCGCCTCGACTTACCTCTCTCCAGATTTTCCAAGCTCCGAATGCCGCATCCCAACGAGCACGGCTGACCTCTCAGCAAAGGACGCGGAAAGGAAGGTTTCAATAAAATAACAACTCCTCAGACTTGATGTATTTTTCAATTCGTATTTATTTACTTGATTTATTTATAATAAGATTCGCTCTTCGTTTTATCTCTAGTGACGCATATGACGCGCGTGTGTTGGTAAAGTGTATTCCTTGTGTTACATACATATATGTATACGATATTCGACATGATATTTACAAAGGTTTCTCTCCTCGCGTCTCTCGATATACATGCAACATGTTCGATGCTCGTCCGAGCTTTCGCTCTTCATCGTGTTCCGGAGCGAGCTAACGGCTCGCAAGTGCGTCTCTCTGTCCTCGTGCATGCCAACCCTTTTTCTTCGCTCCGGTCACTATGGAGAGCGCACGAGGAATGGGCGGGGAACAGGGGGCAAGGGAGGGCGAGGAGCGCGTACAAAAATATGACGGTATGTACCTAAGACGTTAAAAGCTATATACAAAATGTACATACAAGTGTGGAGTGGACACAAGAGCCACGGGCTGCGCAGTGTTCGACTGTCCTGCTTTTTTCTTCTTTTTTCGTGTTTACCCCGGGAATACGTTCGTGCGTACGTGTGTGCACAAAAGTCTGTATTTGCGCTGCGAAAAGTTTTCTTACCTTTAAAACATTGCATGTGTGCCTCGGCGTTTATATATCTATATATATATATATATTTAGCTCGCGGGGTAAGCAAAACTCTTGGCAGCGCGCGACCGCCTGGTACAGCTCCGATTCTCTCATTCACTTGGCTTTCTTTTTACACGAGACTCGGACGAATGCAAGAATCGCTCTCGGTCCAATTGTCCGGGCGATCCCCGCGTATACGTCGCGCGCAAATACGAAGAAAAAAAAATAAAAAAAGAACAATAACAGTCGAGTGCGAGTCGTTCCGACTTCTGTTCCGGCCCATCGTGGGGAAGAAAAGAGGGAAGGACTTTTCGTACACCCGATGACAAAACAATGACGCGCTCGCGTGCGAGTATGCGTGTCCGCGTGGGTGTGTATGCACGTGAATGGTGAATGGTCTCTTAATGGAATAATTATCAACGACACATTATTTACAGGGTGAGCAGAGAGGAGTTGGCTTTTGGAGCCACGTGGAGTCCTTCCGCATTTTTCCTTCTGGTAGGGAGGGCGCTCCTCCTTAGTAGATGACCTCGTAAACGGTGGCTTTCTTGTCGCCAGAACCAGTGACGATGTACTTGTCGTCCGCCGATATGTCGCAGCTGAGCACCGAGGACGACTCCTTCGACTGCAAAAGTGGCGAGAAGGGAGGCTCGGGTTAATGGATGCTCTCAATGGCGAAGGCTATAAAGCGATTTCTCGAGTGCCCCGCGGTGACGCGTCCCATTGGCTCTGCACCTCCACCGATACGCTCTTTAAAGTAGAGTACCCGAGAGTAAAACTCGAGGACTCGAAGAAGACGAAACAATTCTGGATTTTCGTTTCTTTTTAAAAACCGCTGCCTTATTTATTTATTTATTTTGACTGCAGCCTTTTCAATTGTTAAATTTAAGCGCCAAAAAGAATTTTAATTTCTTGTATTTTACACGTGACTTTAATTCATATTTTTCGCCACAAAGCGGGTGCTGAGATCGGAATTTAAAATAAGGTATTAATTCCTTTTTTAAAATAAACATACGGCGCAGTCGCACATTTAGGACTGAATTTATTTTTCTAGCTGTAAAATTAAAGTTTCACCAATGGAAAATCCCGTTGAAGCAGTAGCTTGGAAATCCAGTTGCATTTTAGCCTTCGATGGCAGTCGGAGGAAAAACAAAGAGTTGGAGCAATAAACTCAAAGTTAAAATTGAGAAAACGGGCGATAAATCCGCTGAGCGGCGTAACGTCACGCTCGAAAAAAACGTCCCTCGCCCCGCTCCCGACGCATGCAAAACGGGAGCGATAAAACCGACAGTAATAGCACGGCAAAAGGAAGCAAGCAGGAGATAACGAACGTAAAAGAAAAATACATGTAAAAAAGAAGAGAGAAAAAAGCCGTCGTAGAATGCATTGGCCGTTCCCGAATACCCTTGGGTGCAGGAGGATGCAAGCACCGCGGTAGGCCGGCGTATCCTTGCTCGTAAAATTTACGTCGTAAAAAAAATCTCTCACCTGGAATATCGAGGCACCGTAGGGCGTGCGCCAGGCGTTGAGCAGGTTGTCCTTGCCCGTGGAGACGAACCACTTGCCACAGGAAGCGAATCTGAGCGACAGGACGCAGGACTCGTGCAGGTGCAGCTGGTACTTGTCGGGCTTGTTGGCGTGTAGCACCTCGACGTTTGAATTCTCCATACCGACCGCCAGCCACTCGCCCGTGGGACAATAGCCCAGCGAGAAGATCTGCGAGGAGAAGTCGTGCTGCTGGAGTTGCCTGCCTTCCCTCAAGTCCCACGACCTCACGGTGTTGTCCAGGCCGCCGGTCCACAGCTTGGAGCCGTCGGCGGAGATGTCGATGCAGGAGGCCCCGTCGGTGTGGCCCTGGAACTGCCTGACCAGGTGCTGGTTCTGCAGATCCCAGACGGCGATGTTGCCATCGCTGCAGCAGCTGAAGCAGACCTTGGAGTCTGGTGAGATGGCCAGGGCGTAGCAGGCCGGGGCCGAGGAGGTGAGCTCGGCCTTTATCCGGGGAGTGGGACTCGCCAGGTCCCAGATGCTCAGTTGACTCGCCTCTCCACCGACGATGAGGGTGCGGCCGTCGGGTAGTAATTTGACCGAGCGGATGTAGTTGTCGCGCTGCAGGCAATCGAGCTGCGAGACCGGCTTGGCGCTGCTGCTGCCGCCCTGGCTGATGTCCCACACCTTGACGCAGCCCTTGCCACCGGTGTACACGTACTTCGTGGGGTTCGAGATCGTCACGGCGCACACCACCTCGCCGTGGGTCAGGGTGTTTATTTGTCGCGCGTGTCGAGGTATCCCCGGGGCCATCAGGGCATCCGGCGGAAAGGGCACCGGTACCATCACATTGTCGTTCGATACGTGAAAGCTGTAGGCTCTGTAATTTCACGGTAAGTCACCAATAGTTTAGTAAATGACCAAGTATTTTCTTTACCGTAACTCTGTTTCATATTTACTAAGGAATAATTTCAACTGATTTTTACACACCTGCTAATATTGAAACCTATAGTTTAACGTTACACAAATGACTTCGGTTAAAAAATGAAGAAGGTAGAATAAGATTTTCGCGATTGTTTCTGTGCCCCTTTTATTTAATTAAAGATTAATATTTTTATAATCCCTCGTTCTATGATTTCAATATCTAGTTGACCCTAAAGCAATGTACTTAAATGTACCAGAAAGATGGCCATAAATATCCTACTAGAAAATTGAATTGAATTCAAATACTTCTATAATGAGTACTTCAGAATAGCATACAAGTTAGTTCAAAATGTTTGTATATTTAGGAAAAAATAAGTAGGACAGCATAGGCTAGCAAATTAACTTACGGCTTTCCTCCGGGCACGGAACCAACTGGCACAGGAGGTATGGTTCTCATGGCAGCGTGTGGATCGTATATCTGCTGAGACAACGTAGGTGGCGCCCTAGGCGCAGCGTAACCGTTATACGCCATAAGTTCAACGTGGGCGGGATGCTGAGATCCAGGTAGGTGATGAGGTGGTCCAGGTGGATAGTGCGCTGGGTATGCACCGGGCAGAGCACCAGGAGGTGGCGGTCCCGTCAAGACGCCGCCTTTACTCGACACCGAAGGCTTCAGAGGATTGGGCGTGGCGGAGTTCGGCGTGAGGGGCTTCGAGATCGGTGTCGTCGCCTTCTCGCGCTCCTCCATCTTCTTGGCCGACGGGGTGCTGGCGTTGCTGCTGGTACCGCTGCGCGGCGAGTGCGGCGGCAGGTCCTTCTTCTGCTGGCCATTGCTGGTACCGTTGCTGGTGCCGTTGCTGCCACTGCTACCAGCTGAGCCCAGCGCCGAGACGCTCAGTTTGTCGATGCCGTTTTCACGGGGCGACGTCGTGCCGTTCACGACTGGACTAGTCGGGCAGTCGCTTGCGTCGTCCACCACAAGGTCCTGATCACTCTTTTCGCCATCGCTCTGCTTTATTTTTTAACCATTTTTGAAAAAAAGTTTGCTTAGTCAAAATAAACATTTTCGTGGCATTTATTGTTTTCAAATGAAGCGTTACAGGTTAAAATAGGAGTTCGTATTCTGATGGTATCATATTTTATAGCTGGCTAAACTTCGATCGTTTTTAACTTCCGTTCTGCGCCGCGGTCATTAAAATACCGGCTGACTCTCGGTCAATATTACGCTTCCCGTGGAAAAGTATAGCACCAAACCGTCCGGGTAAGAACTTTCCTTTGAAGGCGCAGAATCTTCAAGATTGAAGGAGCAGAAACGAGCGTCTGCATTTTGATGATTGAGTCGTCGCTTCGGCTGCTTCGAACAAGTGGGTGACGGAGTTCGTGCTGAATGCACGCTACGACGTCCGAACAAATAAAAAGTGAGAGAAGAGGAGAGAACATGGTCCGAGAGAAAAGGAAAGTTGCGGAGCGAGGAGCGACGGTGGTTATCTCGGCGCGCGGTTTCCTTTGAATGCGCAAAGTCCGCGAAACTTCAAAGGTCTTGGACCGGCGTCCCCGTCATCGCGGCTGCCCAGAATCTCTTTCGCGAACTTTGGCTGCGCATGAGCAGAAGGGAACTCGGGCGTCGTAGGTAGGCGACGGAGTTATGCGAGCGCGCCGCGCCCCGGGCTTCATTATCCAAATTGCTCCGCCGCGGAACTCGCTCTACAATCTCGCTGATTAGAATTAGACGCGAGGAACTTAAGGATCTTACTTCGTTTCGCCTCGCAGCGCGTGTAAGACGCATTTCGGCTCTGACTCGAACTTTCAACTTCCCCGTGCTCAAAGTGTACCACTTTGTCGCGCGATTCTAAGCTTCAGGCTCCCGAGACTTTTCCTCGCCCGCGGTTTAAAACTCGTTTGTACTGTACTGCTTTTATTTTTTTTACTGTTACAAACTTGTGTGTTAATTTCGTTTTGAGTCTCAAGGGATTACTTATAATTCATTAAATTAATATTCAGTAAACAGAAGCGGTGATTTTTGTTTATGTAAAAACCTTCGTGTAAAATTTTAATTTCTAAAGTTTTTAACAAACAAAATATAATAAGGACATGTTTTCATAGAAATAAGTAATCGCATCTTCAAAGCCCTTTATTACTATCTGTGAGTCGACCTTTAACTATATGCGATTTTCAGACATAGCGTCTTTAAGATGTTGACTGAGCACCGGCCAACAGTTGGCCGATCTGACGATTACAATGATAGGTTAACTGTCACGTGTCTTTCTCCTTATTTAAATCGAAACATGCGTGAAAAATGTTATTTTCGGCCTAGCGGGAGGAAACCATAACCTTTCCTCCCGGCGCCCGATCGAAAAGGTTACAATTTCCGCCTCGCTAGGCCGAAAAATAGTATACACAACATGGGAAGTAAAACAGAATGCCTCAGATCACACGTTTGTCACCCTCGCCTTCGGCTCGGGTGCCAATTTCCGTGTGATCTGGGACCATTTCTATTTTATCTCCCTTGTTACGTAATATACTAATTAAAAATTCTCGCTAAAGTCAAGACAAACTCAAACAATAGGCACCTCTGTACATTTATATGTGCTTTGTCCCCAAACATATCATGGATTTCTGTCGCTAATCAACACCGAATGGGAGTATAAACAGAGTGACGTTAAATCAAAATAATAAAAATTGTTACTACATAGAACTATAGTAAAATTCAACTTAGATATTTTAGCATTTACTAGCCGTTAGAATAATTGATAAATTTGAATGTAAAATTTTTCTCAATGCACCTCTTGGGTCCCGAAAAAATTGACTTTTTTGCATCAAACTCACAATCCCGCGCGATGACGCAAGCGTCCGTTTTACTGAAACTACACTGACGACAAACGAAGAGTAAATAAACGATGCATGAAAGTGTACTCGGCGCGTAGACATAACGTTCGGTCGCGCGTTGGATGTATATCGGGAGTTCGCAAACAAAGCGCATATAAAGCGTTGAAAACGGCGTCGGGGGGAAGGAGGAGGGTTGAGGGAGCGCGTATGAAATTTCACGATCCGTCGATACGAAGCGGCTACCGCTAAAATAAAAGAAACTACTCACGTGTCCAAGGTCCTTGTCCTGTTCTTTCTTCATCTTCTTGATGTGAATTGGATGGTCGTGGTGGTTCTGCGTGTGGTGGCCGTGATGCGACTCCTGCGGCGAACGCGGTCTAATATACTTTTCCCCGGGCGATATCGAACTCCTCTGCAAACAGATAAGTTTACACTTGGCGACGGACGCAAAAAGCTTCTTCAGTTAATCGAGCCTGGCTTGGGTTTGGCCAGCTGTGCACTACATCGCCATATGAACGAATCGCTAGTTGCACTTTGTCTCAGCATTTCAGAGGAATATTTGAAATATCTCATGTTTTGAGGACGAAAGCAGCAAACTTTTTCGAGCTCGATTCACTCAATCCACGCATCAATTGAGTGTCGATTTCACTCATTCACCTTATATCCAAGGATTTTTCAAGGATGTTTATCTTATTTATTTAACACAAGCTAGTTTAGTGGACGTTGGAAAATTCCGATATATTTATCACTGAGTTATACGATTATTTCATTTTTTATTAATGATAAGTAAATAGTAACATTTACCGCAAGCGATTTCACTTAATATATTAAGCTTTAAAGCATAATAATTCATGAAAATTTATATAGTTCATTAAGTAGGTAGGTGAATATTAATTAATTATTCACAGATATTATAAATGATTTTTCAGAATTAATCCACTTCACTTGTTGCCCTTTGGTCCAATAAAGATGAAACCCACAAAATAGCTGTTAACTATTGACCAGACTCCTCCTCATCACCAAATCCTCATGTTCAATGATTAAATTTGAATCCATACTTTGCTACATCGATTCACTCAATGTGAAACTAATTTAATTGAGATAGCTGCAAGAGTAAATGAAAGTATTCTGCACACATCTGTCACTTTATGAAGGACAAAGAAGCGAGTATTTGCAAACCGCTCAACATCCATGAAGTTGAAGTTTGCAACGTTGCATGCAACGAAAATATTTAATTTGTTAGATCGTCAATTTGATACCCTAAATGCTTTAAAATAGGTTAATTACGATAAATAAATAGTAAATAACACAAATTTAACAATTTCCAACCCCTAAATATCCAGGAATAGGGTTGAAAAATTGCGATTTTTTTTAAGGGTGATCAACAGACATTCACAAATTTTTTATTGTTTATATCATCTGAGCATATAAAAAGGTCCATCAACATCCCTGATCACAGAATAACCGCTATGAGAGCAGATAAAAAAGGAATATATAAAGTTCCAATTAAAAAGCGATGCTGATGGATATTGCCGGAAAATCCACGAGGTCATCGATAATTATATACCACAGATGGAAAGGGGGGAGGCAGAAGCAATCCAATCAACGGATGCGACGTCCGCGCGTAATTGAACGTAACGAAGCGACACCGCCAAGCGAGCGTAATTTCTATGTCCCAGCGGCGAGATTGTTGTCGATACGGACGCGTGAACTCGGAAAAACGTACGAGCGCCGATTAGTATCTAATCGACGCGTTTCCAGAAGTGTCCGTGGAATGCGCGGACCACTGCCTGTTGAAAAGCTTCATTGGACATTTTTCTGGAGAATTGTTAACCGGATACTATATATATAGGCACTCTTTGCTTTTCATTACAAAGCTCGAGAAACAGATTGTAAAAGGTTTATTAAACAATCGTTTGAAAATTTCGCAGTATTCGCATTGAAACGAATGGTATAATTATCCTGTAATTGGTTAAGCAGAAACTATTACGCCCGCTCTAGGATGAATTAAAACCTAACACTGAAGTAAAAACAGTGATATGTATATATATAATTAACATTTAACAAGGAGCTTTTATAGCCTCGCTTAAAAATGAATAATTGTTGCAAAATGTAGTGGTAAGAAAAAAATATATAAGGAGAAGTGTAGTAATAGCAGCTCTTTATATTTCTCTGTAAATTAACAAAGTCAGAAATATTTAGCTTCACGTGCAAACAGTAGCAGCTCGCCGCCCATTACCGCCTCAAATTAAGTTGTGTACGGTGAAATAATTTGGTTAGAAAGTGCGCGCAAGGGAAACCGTGCGGCGGCGAAGTCGACGGGAAAAGGTGGCTACTGATTGCGCCCGAAAGTGCATAAGCAAGCGGTAATTTGCACTCCGGCTTAAAGTCTCCATTTAGACGCGAGAAAAAAAGGAAGGAGGCGACGGCGAGGTTCGTGAGAACATCCGACAGGGGTATAGCCGAGAAGCGGGAGGCGAAAAACGATCGAGCGAAAGAGAAAAAAAAAAGAGCCGACGCTCGCTAACGCCAGAAGCCAAGATACATTTCGGTTTCGTGCTCGATTCCGGTTTCCGCGTCGCCTTTTTTCTCTCCTGCACCTCCTCAACGCTTCCTTTTTTTCAGATTCCTCGCGTTTACTTTCTCAGGCAAATGATATAATTAATCCGAAATTGAATTGACGATTCTCTTGAAAAACTCTCAAGATAATTATCGCCCATCCAGACGCATTCTGAAAAACTTTTCCAGGCTCGCAGTTTTGAGGGGAGTGACATTTTTGGAAATAACCCCTTGACTTATACACCCACGGATTAAAGGAGAGAGAAAAGGATTGGCCTCCTGCGGTCAGAATTAGGGAATAAACAAGATCCTCGGAAGCGAGACGCCGGCGCGCCGTAATGGGGCATAATGGAATTCGGAGGAGGGCGAGAAACGTGGGCGTGAACGAAGGGAAGCGAAAAGGTCAGTCGGAGGCGAGATCGGCTCTCCCTCCTCGACTTTTTTTTTCTTCCTCCTCCTCTTCCGGAGAATGGAGCACGGACAATGTGGACCTTTGCGTGGGGCGGATTTTTTTTCCTTCTGCGCCAATCCCGAATTTATCGGTCGAGGCTACGGCATCTCGCCTGCTACGTGATTCAGGCGGACGTGAGGAGGGAGCGCTCGAAGCTTCTTAAGATTCTGGCCTCGAGCGCGGGGCTGGAACTGGCGCGAAAAATGTATTAATGCGCGGCAATCCCTAACTTGTTACTCGAACGCCTTCACAAATAAACAAATAGCCGCTGTATTTGACTGGGCGGGAAAAATGGAAGAGTCGCTTTCAATAAGTATTTATCCGAAGGTGCGGTGAAACAGACGGGGGTATCAAAAGAAATCCGCGGCTCTGATGTCTAGCCTAGCGGAAAGAGGTGGGAAGCGCGGCAAAGGAGAGGGAGAGAAAAGAGAAGAGAAGACACGGAATAAGACAATACTCGGGCGAGAGCAAGCAAGAGAAAGCGCCGAGAAGGGAGTAATGATTACAGAGGAGCGATGTATAGGACGGGGTAGGCGGCGTCGTGGAAGGCGAGCGGCGCGCGGGAATATAAAGAGGCGCACAAAAGCCATATCGAGGCGGGAGAGGGCGCAAAAGAAGGCCTCGAGGAAGGAAAATGTAGAATGGCTGCGGGAGAGAGAGGGGCACGGAATGAGAGGGCGTCGATGGGCGTTTCGCGGTCCCGCGATGATTACAGGCTCCGCGCAAACCCATAATACTCGAGCCTCTCTCACTCGCTCCTTTTTAACCCTCTTGCCGTCCCTCTCGCTCCTTTTAGTCGCGGCCGCTCCAGAGGGCCATTCTCCCCGCGCACTCGGCACGAGGCTTTTGTTCCTCCGCGCACCTCCGCTTTCCGCGGAAAAATTGCGCAATTCGCGGAAACGCGAGCGCACTAATTATTGAGGGAGAAGGGAGTGGAGGAGCCTTTCGGTGTCTTTTTACAAGACAAGCCCGGGGATAATGGAGCGAGAGAACGACAAAGAGCAGGGCTTCTTTTGAGGGTAAAAGGGGAGACTGGGATTCCCTCTTTTTTACCTCGAGTCGGGGCTGCGCCACGAGAGAAAAATTGCCAAGCATTTGAGCGGATTTTTACGTGTTCGTAAATCGAACCAGCGCTGATGAATTGTTTGACGAGTACAAGCGCTGAAGGAAACTATTACATTCCAAGCTTAAATCATATCAGCAGAATCGAGACGAGTAAATATGCCAGCGGGATTAGTCTCCAAAAGAGAAGCTTTAATTTCCAATCTGATACATTTTTTTTATAACTGGCTGAGCGAAAGTGCCAGCCGCTCCCGTGGATTTATTCAAAACCAACGATAATCTTTATCTCCCGTCGTAAAACAACATTTTTTCCTCGTTAAACTTGTGCGCGTATATCGTGCTCGCGTTCAGTCGTCCAGCGTCGCAACGCACACAGCTGCGAAAAATTGCATGAAAATTTCATTTATTTACTCACGTGTCTCTCCTCGGTCGAGCTGAGTCCTGCAACAGAAAAAAAACACCGTGGAAAATTAGTCCCCGTGCTTTTTCCGCCTGGCAAATAAAACGAGAAAAAACAACGGACGCGCTTTCATTCGCGCTGGAAAAAAAAATTCCCCTGCACACGCGCGTTGATTTAGGTACCACCCCTCGGATGGCAAAAAAGAGGGAGGAGGAAAGAGAGAGCGAAAGAGAAGAGAGAGCTCAACCCCTCTCAGCGTGTAAAAAAAACCAAACGCCGCGGCTGTCGGGACGCGGGCGAAAAAGGGTCGGGAGGATGAGGAAAGTGCGCGCGACGCCGATAGAATGTTAATAACGTCGCGTGCAAGCCCGACCCCGTATAAATGATCCTCATGCATATTTATGCGCGCGCTTTTCCCTCAAAAACCGCGCGCGCGCAAACACGCGCCTCGCTCCGTCTCCCTCTGAAAGCGGATAGCCGGGGCGCTTTGAAAATTTCCCCTCGGAGCGCCCGCAACTTTTTTGCGCGCGCGGCTCCGCATCTTCGCTCTCGGCTTTAAAGGAATCAAACGCGAAAAGCTCGACGTTGCTTTTATCTTTTTTTTTGCGCCCGCCGCCTCACCGAGGAAACTTTAGATCGGAAGCGGCTTTTTCTCCGCGGGTGTACAGCGTGTCGCGGTATCGTACTCGCCGACTCTGCGTATCGCTTTTCAAATTCCGCGCCTTTAATTTCTACCTCTCTCCCTGGGAAAACCGTGGGAGGGAGCAAGAGAGGACTATAAATCCGGGTCTCGCTTAATCTTTTGCAAAGGTGAGTGTAACGTTTCAATTTCGATCTCAAACATCAGAGGCGCGCAGTCCTCGTTTTCCAAATACGAGCGCGGCTTGATCGAACTACGCTCCCGGGGCGCCGACAAAAAGTGGAGTACACAGTGCCCCGGACAAAGCGGACGCCCCTAAAAAAAAGTTCCGGAAAGGATGAGCGAACGCCGAGGCCCCCGATTAATTATCGAAGCTCGGCCGAGGTGGAAAGTTCGCGGTATTCCATTTCACCTCTGTGAGTTTTTTCGGATGTATATGCGGGTTATAAAACGCGGACTCGAATGAAAAAGAAAAAAGAAGCACGCCCAATGTGAAAGGGGAGAAAAAAACGATTTTCCAACGGAGGCGGGGCGAACGACGCGTCGAGATTAGCCGCGGGAGGCACGGAGAAATATATCTCTCAATTATTTTCATTCGTTCGCTCATGCAAGTTGTTTCCTTTGGCGGCCGGGCGCAAAACGCTGGAAATTGCTAATGGCGATCAGTGCTTGTTCCTTTGTGCAATGAGAATTTGCATTTTCCTTTTTTTTTTCATCGAGTTTGCACGAGGGGCGAGCGCAGACACTCGCAGCGGGGATGGGATCGGAGAATAGGGCTGCTGGAAGTCTTTTTTTATTCGGGTCGGGCATTGCTCTCTCGGTCCGTTGGGTTTGTGCAAATCGTTGAGAGAATCTATTTTTCGACTTTTCGTAGTTTGAGGAGAAACTCATTTAGTTGTTTAAAGTTGACGACTAGAACACGTTATTTTTCGTATCTCGATACAATATTATGCACAGTAAGAAAACGGTGCTTGTAATTTCAAATATTCTTTTGTTGTATTAATGAGCACATTTAAATGTTGTCAAATTTAAATTCTGAGAATAGTGCATTTCGATATACTAGTGGCAGAAAGTGATTTTCAGGCTCCTTGGACGCATTATTTTTTGATACAACGCATACAAGGCTCGATTTCAAAGGAATGAAAAGTATGGAAGGAAATTTACTACTTTTATGATTGAACCGGTGAGCAGGAAAAAAGAGTTAATAAATAAAAAGAAAATAATTTACAATTAGAAAGAAGGCCTTTTTTCGTAATTTGCCTAATAGGATTTGAAAAAGGTCGTGAGAATTACCTCCATTACTCTTGACGTCGTCGGGCTGACTGTTGCGATGGAGCTCGGGCTTGGTGAGCATGGACAGCGGGTGAGAGCTGCTGCTGCCTGGGGTCGGTGGCGCGCCAGGGGTCAACCCGAGGCCCAGCAGGGCCGCCGAGGCCGAAGTCGGCACCGGCAGGCCAGCTGCGGGCCCTAACGCCGGCAAACCCGGCAAACCTGGGTGGGGCCCGATTGCCGCGCCTGGCGGCAGCTGCTGCACCTGAATCTGCTGTAAAAGTCGAGGGATGTCAGGACGTTGTTGCTGAAATATCCAGAAAAGGTCGGAGGTCATTGTAAATACATGGATAGGAGGCTGTGCTGCAGCCTCCATTTTATTGCGCTATGCCGCCTATAATCAGTTCATCCTTTCCTTTTTTACACACTAATCTTTTATGCACCGTGAAAAAATTCAAACAGAAAAATAAATGTACTGAAGGAAAAAAGCTGCTTTTGAAAGGAACTTTGAGACTACATCGGTGTCGCAGGAGATTTCGCTCCAATCATTTGCCCCATCGTAGGAATGTGGCGGGAAAACCAGCCACGTAGCGCGAGTTTACAAATCGTTCGGCGGTGAGCGGATCGTCGCCGGTGCGAGGATCGCGCCCAGAATACGTAATCACCTCTCCCGAAGACGCGCCCGGAAAGTCGACGTCGGCGAAACGCCCGCAATCACTTTGAAAGTCACGGCCGTGTCTGATGAGCACCGGAAAACCTATTGCCGATTAGGCAGTCGGAGCGTCTCTTCATTAAGTCACTTGGCCGAAGTTCATTACACGCGAGTCGATCTGCTTTACTTTTTAATTGCTGCATCTCGTCTGTCTATAATTTTCGCATACCGTATACTCTCTAAATGTACGCAGCGAAATATCACGAAATTTCACTACATTAAATAACACGTGCATCGGTGACTGCAGTACTCATTTTAATTAATGTAAACTGTGCAACCTTAAAGAATAATGCTTGAAAAATACTACAGCGGCAAAAAAAAGATTGATCGAGTAAAAGGAAAAGTGGTGCGCAATTTTATTTCGGCACAATGAAAACGCAAATCGAATGAAGCACTCGGCGCTTTTATTTCCCTTTGTAGATGTTCAATTAAACAGATCCACAAAATTCAAATGAAATTTCTGAGAAGCCCTTGTGGCCCCTACCAGTGTGCTCGACGACTGCAGCCTACAGTAGATTCTAAACGATTCAGCGAAGCGAAAACAAGCGTCGATAGAGTATCGCGCTGGAAAGGACGCGCTCTCGCCTATTCAATTCTGCCGGCCGAGTCCAATTGCTTTCGCCCGGCCATAAAAATAGATATGAAATACGCTCCAGCCGGCGAAGTAGAAGCGGCAGCCAGCGCGAAAAAAAAGGCAAGAGATGAACAGCCGACGGAGAGAGAAGCCTTGTCATGTGCGGAGGGAAGCGCTTCCTACCAGGGCCGAAAAAAAGAAAAGAAGCGAAGCTCGTAAATTATCCACGAGCCGCCCTAATCTGTTATGAACGACCTCAGACGTTGTTGCGACTACCCTTACCCCTCGGAAGAGAGTGACGGAGAGAAACGAAAAAAGAATCAACGCCCCGATTGTACATGCGCGCGGAGCTCCCCCCCTGAGCGATATCTCGAATCGTCGAGGCGTGAAACCCTCCACGGGTGTTCGTCCCCCACCGCGCCCCCTCCGCACCCCCTCCCCCCTCAGGCCGCGCGTGACAAACGATAAACTCGTTACGCGCTCACGAACATATCCCGCTTATCGCGGATTTCACTTAGGCGTTTCGGCGGATCCGCGCGTCAGGTTTTATACGGGCTCTCCCCCCGCACACACCCGGGGACGAGTAACAGGCTGGAATTATTCGGCTGGGAGGGGTGCGAGAGTGGGATGGAGGAAAAAAGCCTACCGTGCGTTTAAAAGCCCGGTGGTAGACTGAATCGAGGATGGATTATCTGCGTCAAACAGGCCCCAGGGCGGGGTGCCTTTCTGCTTTATAATGTATTTCCACGGTTTTTCGCTGGCGTTTTCTTTTTCACAACAATAACGTATCAACGCAAATATTTCGTTACGCCGGCACGCTATTTTCTCCGGATTTAACCGGAAGCCTTACTTTTTAATTTACGCTCGGCGCTCATGATCGCTCCTGCGACGAGTCCATATTCTGTACTTTTTTTTTAACCCACAACTGCACGCGTCTGCGTGATATTTGCCCATCCGAAACGGAAATTTCGTGTCAGCAGCAGAGAGGTGTAATTCGATTTTACGATTCTCGCATTGCTATATCCAGATATTAGCAGACCTTTTTTATAATAATATATATTTTTTATTGTAAATTGCAATATTCACAAATGCGGGGTTCCCAAGAAAACAAATACAATAGATGATAAAATGAAAAGGTCAGTCGCATAAGACATTAGTCATTTGAACATAAAAATGGCACTTGGGTGATATCGCAAAAGTGATGGCAGAGAGGGTTATATTAAAATGACTGGATGAAATAAAATAGTAAAGTAAATAAAAGACACTCGTGCTTTGTTATATTAAAGACAAAAGTAATAACTATTACGTATGTCACGCAAGCGTGTTATAAAACGGCAGTTTCTGTCCTCGTGTTATAAAATTTTGTTAGATACTTGTGCGAACAATGATTCTCGCTTCGCGCGGGCGCTAAAATCACGCTCTTCCGAGAATCAACTTTCACGCACGAGTATCGAGAATAAGAATAATGGCCAAAAAGAATAGTCCTTGCAAGTAACTTTTAAAGGAAATCCCGAAGCAAGCGACCCTGAAAATGCGGAAAAGTCTTTGGAGAAAAAGCGAAGCGATTGACCGCAACGTAAAAAAGCAAGGAGAGCCCCGCGTGCACGTAAGAGGTCCTCGAACGAATTGACGAGGGGTGCGGGCGCGACACATGTACGCACGCGGACGAGCCTGTAATTCGACGAGGAGGGCGAAAGCCGAACGATCGGCCATCACAAAGAGTCGAGCGTTTGTATTTCGTGTGTGTTTTTTTCTCTGTGCAGACTCACGAGGGGTGGCCAGATTTGTCGCGATGCCGCCAGTCATGCGAGGCCGCGGATCGAAGTTAAGTGAGTGTGAATGGCGAATCAATGCCTATTCCGTGCGTACTATGTTTGCATTATTGACTATTGTTGGACTGCGTGCATTCTCTGCACCGCACCGCTAGATTGTTCCGAAATTCTGGAGCTGCGAGCGAGTTATTTGTTTGTTATCAAAAGTAATGGGGCATATTTCTCCACGAAAATATAATATTTTTTGTCTGAAACTCAATATACGAAACCGAAAATAAATAAACCAAGTTTTTATTCGATTAACTTTATGTTACAAATTTAATAAAAAACAGAATTTTTAGTTAAGATTATCTCAATTACGTTACTTTTTAATGTAATGTTTTTGAAAAAATGCAACCTCTGCATCAAAATTAAAATCTGATTTTTCAACTTGATCGTTATTAATTAAATAACTAGATAACTAGAGTTTCAAAAGTGCAATTACCCAGCGCATCGGATCATATACTTATTTTAGTTTTTATAAGTTATCTTAAGTTTTTAAAAAGTGCCTACGATGGAATTTCATGCTCGTCAGCTAGCGAGGTGTCTTTTTTACCGAAAAGCCCTTAATACAAGGAAAAATATGGCTGCTCTCGTGAAAGAAACACACAAGCTCCCTTCTCCCTTGAAAACATCGGCTCGAGCGCACACTCGACTTGAGAGAGGTTGAAAGGCCGAGCTCATCGGCCGCCGCTCCCCTTAATTTGTTATCCTCGGAACTATTTATTTTCACAGCCCCGACCGAGGCCGTAAAAACAGCTTGGCCTCTCGCAGCGGAGGCGGCACGGGATCCCGTATCGCCGCATCTGTTTCCTATGCCGCTCGAAAATAGCCTGCCACGCGGCGCATCAGGCGCAGAGCGGAAAAGCCGGCGGCCACGCGGAAAAGCAAACGCGCTTCCCATTGGCATTCGCCACACGGCACTCGCGACGGGGGAGAAGGTAATGGCCCCGAACGAAGCTTGACGCGTCGCGAATAACTGGCTTGACGAGTGTCGAAAGGCGACGGCGCGAATGCCATTGTCACGGAGGTGGGTCGGATCTACGAGTACGTATGTATAGGAGTCCAATGGCTAATAAAGTGTCGAGAGGCATTTTCTTAATGTTCTTGCTTGCTTTCAAAACGTTATTTTCGTTTTATTGGCGAAAAAAGTTGCCGCTCCGACTACTAGTGCGAGTAATTGGAATTAACTGAAAAAAGGCCAAGACTGCCTACGGTATTTTTTAACTTATTCGTAAAGCCAAGTCTATTGTATCTGTACTACAAATTATCATGCATCTAAGCAGTTTCTACTTGGGAGAAGTTTCTTCCGGTTTTAAGCGAATACAATACTCGTTAACCAGCTATTTTCTAGGTCATTGAAGAACGACGTTTGCAGATGCAAACGTAGTTACGCGTCGCCGTTAAAACTACGACCTCGCGAGATTCCAGCCGATCGCAGGTGACAGAGAGCAAAGTTGGAGTGCGAGGAGACGGGGAAAAGACGATCCGGAGCGCTGCCGTTGTAGCGGAGGGTTCGGGTTCCCAGGGGCAGAGGGGTTGAGAAAGGGGGGTCGAACGCCAGAGCAGCAGCAAGCTCGGTTCGCGGAAGCCGTACACGGGCGGGTGTGCAATGTGTTATTAAACGAAATATTGATTCAAGCCCTGTTTACCGAGTAATGCATATTCATGGGCTCGGCTGCGCCGAGCTTCTGCTGTCTCTCCCTCGACAATCCTCTTCCCCGAGCCCGGCACTCTCGGCGGCCATATTCCCCGGTCCTGTTTTTCGCCTCCGCTTCTCCACCGCGATATTCCAGCGGTGCGCACGGACGTTCATTTGCTTTCCTCTCTCTCCGTAGGTTCTCCGCTTCCGAGGGTCGCCGTATGAATATGCATTTTTCTATCTACCGCGATTATCGAGTCATTCGTACGAGAGCGCGCACTTGTATTGCAGCACGTTCCATTGGATTTTCTTAATTGCCGGATAACAATCAATTGTCACTGCTGTTTTATTGAAATTTGCAGACAGTATTAAGATAATAATTTGCACAAGTAACGAATGATGAATTCTCGGTGGCGCCGAAGATCAGAGGCTGAAAGGCCGCGGCTCCGGACGCGTCACGAGGGGCGGTACACGAATAGGTACACAGAGAGGGAGAGGACGGACGGAGCTGCGGGCGCTCGCCCATAATGCACGAGTCCGACACGTGTAGCAGCAGCGCGTAATCCCGGCGCATAATACGGGCCGACAGCGCTTCCGTCTTACCGCCGTGTAGGTAGGCGCGCTTACACGGCCCGCGACGCTCGCCGCCCCGTCGAAGCGAGCTTTATAGGCTGTGTTGGACTCTTTGCGACGGAGCTTTATTGCAAGTAGGTTACACGGCTCGCCCGCTACCGACTAAAATCTACTTTCTTATTACTTCGCTTAAATATTTCAGCGAATTTTACCAACAATTTTCGACATTCTTTTAAAACGGAACTCATTTTACTATGAACTATTTAGACGAATTTTTTTACAGAAATTCCATCAAAATCTTTCAGCTCTTACTTTATAAGCACTTTTATTAGCTTTCTATTTACCTTATTTTACAATGTTACGATACTAACTTTTCATCTTTTTATAGGACACTGACGCAAACATTAGCTTCGTGTAGACATTGCTCTAACTTAAATCTTTTCGCCGGTAGTATATTGTTTTATTGGTGCGTGCGATGTAATGAATTGCACTTTATTAAAATAGTAACTATAGTGTTGAATTTAACTTAATTAATTCGAACACTAAAAATTAGTTCTTTCAACTAAATATTTCTTTAAAAAGTATTACTTAAATAATAGCGACTATTGTTTTTATTCGAAAGAAGGATTTATTTTGCATATCCCGACAGAAACATTTATTCGAAATTAATCTCTTAATTGAAGAATATCTTATAAAGTAATTCATTCAAGTGAGTTTATTATTAAATGAAAATTAACCATCTTAAATGAAGAAGACTATTTTTAGATCCAGAATTATTTAAAGAAGCAAGTAATGCAGAAATATTGCTAAGACGAACAACGTATTAATTATTGAATTATCAATAATGTTTATTAAATAATTAGCGTTGCTCACAGTCTGTCGTCATAACATTGAAATAATTAAAATTATAAAAATGAACCACTTCAAAAATGATCAAATGTATAATTTGAAACTCAGCCATGTGCACTTCTAAATGCATTAGATCGAGCGTATTTCATAAACACGAAAATTAGTCTCTTGATGCACGAGAGAAAATGTTGGTAACATTAGAGTCGGTCGACTCGTGCGCGTTTAAATTTGCGATAATGCGCTCGCCTGTCGCATTTATTCTCGAGCTTGGCACCTCTCGCCAGTCTCTTAGTCTCTGTTTAATAGAGCTATTGGTGACTTCGTGCAGCAGGCGTGATGAGTTTCGCTCGAGCGACGCGATTCTTTAATCTTCCCAAATGATCCGGGTTGTCGCTCGTTTAAAAATCATTTTGAAACCCTCCGGAGTTTAAAACGTGCATGCGCATATCGCGAAATTTATTTATTTTCAGAAAAAAGCAGTCTGAAGTGAATGTTTATAAACTTAATTTATTCATTGAAATTTTAAGTATGCATTTATAATTAAGAAAAAACATATCTCACTTCTTTTTAATTAATCAACGATAATCGATACTTAAGGAGAAATATTTTATTCGAAAATACAGATAAAAATTGAATAGCCATAATCAATAATGAAATAAAAAATCTGGATTTAAAATTGTTAGTGATTAAATTAGGTGAAACGATTATTACAGTTAGAAAAATATAAATTGATTACAAGCAGATAAGACAGCCGCTTATTTAAAAGTGATCTGCCATTACACGGAATGAATAGTTTTAAAGTATGTCGCATTAATGAAGCGGAAGACCGATTGGCCGTTGGGGAGAGATGAGCGCGTTTTGCCAACGCCAGAAATTCGATCCGTGTGTGGCTCAGTCAGATTTAATGCGGTGATCAGATAAGATAAAGCACCGTGGCGAGCCAATGGTCGCGAGGCATGCTCACGGGGCATTCTTCGAAATTGAGAAAGTAAATAAAAAAACAGCTCTTGCATTCATTCCGAGAAATGCAAGCTCCGCTTATATTAAACCTGTATATATTTTAACTTTTTATCGGATAAGTTTACGTTACCAAAATTTAAGCGGGCCTATGTTAACTCGAGCGATTGAGACTATACCTAGTTGTTGAGTAGAACGGGCAATCCCCAGTATGTTCTGACTCTCTCAGACTCTCATAAAATAATCAAACGTTTTACTGATTTTCTCGTACAATTATGATACTTCCATTTGTTTGTACAGTGAAAAATTTTTGTCAATTAGTTTTAAGTAAACATTTACTTCAATAGTACTTGTAAAATATTTCTTTAAAAGCTAAATTAGTTAGTAGATTTGTTTTGTTATGAAGAAACCTCTAGTAGAATGACTTAAAATTATAAACGCAGAGCAGGCGAAGCGCGAAAAAACTTAGTTAATCTACTTCGATTGACAATCGGACCATCTGATTCGAGACTCCATGTATTTCCGCATACTTACATTTTCACCTTGGGTAAGATTTACCTAGGGTAAAAAAATTTAACTTATAAAACTTTTCATTCGAAGCGCACTCGTGAAGAATATTGCAAATACCCACGGGAGCTTGAAGGAAAAACGATGAACGCGCCCAGGAGGGACAGGGGAAGAGCATACGGACACGTAGCGGCGCGTCGTCCCGCCGATGACGAAGGCGAAGCGTCGAGAGGGGGCCGCCGACGCATTACACCGCATCTAATAAAGCCCGGGAGAGGAAGCGAGCAGCGCGACGGAATTATTCCCGTCGTGTCTGTCGAGAAGCAACTCGGAACTCAATTATGCGAGGCGACGGCCGAATGCCAATTTCGCCAGAAGCGTGCGCGCAAAAGCGACTGCCTACGCCACGCCGACTCTCTCTCGCGCACGCGCTCATTCGCCCGCCGACTGCGAATAAGTTCGAGGATGAGAAATGGCAAAGCGATCAGGCTTTTCACCATTTCGCTTTATTTAATGCGTCGTTATGCTTTTCCCATTATTTACAACTCATCGACTTTTACACGCATAACTAAAGTTTACTAGGTTCTTCTCAAACATCCAAATAAATCTTTATATTTTCTTCTTGTATCAAATATTATTTTTACTCAAACTTTGTATTATGCTCAAAGTATCAATGATTTTTTGCTTCAAAATTTAATAAACATGACAAGACAAAATTAGGGGACGAAATCTCAGAGACGTATAAAAACGATTGTAACGTTAAAAATGTATAGTGTTAATGCAAGTTTATTTTTATTATATTAAAATATCTTAACTTTAGATCAACCCTGCAGGACTTAAATTGTAGCTTTTGTAGTTTCCCCTCAATTTTTTAAAAACGTCCCCTAATTTCGGTACTAAGCTCTATTCAATAAATTTCGGGGACTCTTATACTCGCTATTTTCGACTAAAGAAGCATTCTATACATAGTTTGGGCGAAATCATAGGACCCGCAAGCTTCGTTATCATCTCCCTGTAAATAATTGTCTAATATAATCTTTGTATGGCTTAGGTTGCACTGTGTTATTGATTCGAAATGCGCATTGGGCGCACGATTGATTCGACAGTTCCATTTTTCTATTTTTCAACAAACGAAACAGAATTGGTCCACTTTCAAAGGTTTGAATATTCAATTATTTTGCATTAGCCGACGCATTTATAGCGCACATAAAATGTCCAATTTAAAAACGAGTGAAAACAGAGCGACACTCGCGAAACAGTTGATAACGATTGTTGTACCGTGCACGCAGGACGCGTCGGTTCACGCGCGGCAAATACAAATGAACAGTGTCGCTCCGACTAATCGCGTTCGCGAGGCGATTTCGTGTGGTTACGCTGCATACAGTCTTCTACGGCAGCATCTCTCGCGCTCTTTACTTCTCTATGTGTGAACGCACGGCGGGCTCTCTCGTTTTTTCCCCACGTGCTCGTTAAAAGAGGTGGCCGACGCGCGTATTAGAGGCCCATTTGAATGAATGAATCTTTCATTAAGTAGCTCGCGGAAGTCGCGCCGAACGTTTTCGCTCCTCGACTCCTCTTGCCCCACGCGAGGGCCGAGAGCTTCTCACGAGGAAGCCGATGAGGCGCATTTCAGCAAATACCGTGGAACTTTTCCGCGTGGCTCACAGAGATTCGACTCGATAAATCTTGGCCGCCGGCCAATTTGCCACGATTAAACAACATTAATATCTTCGCGTGAAATACGCGCTACTACCGCTGGTCGACACCAATGTTTTGATGAACTGATTATTTTTCATATTCTATTGCTTCACGAGAATCCATTTGCTAAGCTGATTGGGTCAAATCGCAAATGAGAAAAACTCTGTGTTTATTAGCAATCGTTAAAAGTCTTTTGCATTTGAAAGATAAGGACTGGCACGTTGAGACAACAGAAAAGAAATTTTCATTGAAGGCGAGAAAAAGAAATAATCATGAAGCGACTTACCCCAACTATAGAGTTGAGCTCTGCCATGGTGACCTGCTTCGCTCTGTCGACGGCAGTGGCCACTTGCTGCTGATGCTCCTGGGACAGAAACGGCAGTATTTGCGCAATGATGGCGTTGAGTCGTTTCGATATTTCCGTCTGCGAAGTAAAAACAAACCGACAAGTTAAAACAAACAGCCAGCTGAGGCGGACGGTGTTTTCTAATTAGCCGGGGGAGCGCGGCTTTGTAGGGCTCAGGCTATGCTGGAAGTCCGAAATAACATTGACGAAACTCTCGGCTCCGGGGACGAGGCACCGAAATAGAATAGCGCGAAAAATACTTAAAAAGCTAGTCGACCTTAAATATCCGTCCGTCAATAAACGAATCGCGAGCCGCGCGCGTGTGCGCGCTTAATACCTCGACAAATAATCGCCCGTATTTTTGTGTATTTGAGCTGCGGTCCCAATGGAAAATAGACGTACGTAAGACGTGCGCTTTTAATCGCAATTGCGATTTAAGTAAACACGGGGAATGACTCAAGAGGGGCTGTTCCCGTAAGCGCGAGGCACGTACGTAGGATACCTCGACTTTTTTTTAATAGACGATTGCTACAAAAAAAGGAAAGAACATGGTTTTGTGTGGAGGTTACGACTGTCCCGGCATGTGTCCATGTAACGCTTGCGCGTTTTATTGTTATTAAGTGATAAAATGTTTTATGACGCCTTGCGAATTGCCCTTTTTGCAAATGTCCGCTGCGGAATAAGCTCAACGAGCTAGGCATTAACCTACTTTATCTTAAAGACTGAATTATGAGCTTTAAAAGAGTATTAAAAGAATCATAATTACGTGTCTTGCGAAATCGCGAAGAGTTTCAAGCCGGTAATTAAAAAAGTCCGCGAGAAGAGAATCCACGAAAAAATTAGTATCCCCGACGTTTCTGCTCGCCATTAATCCCCTATATAGATAAAATTAGTATTGATATCAAAATGATTGGTCGAAAAATTTAGAAACGCATTTTTTTGGCGCCAAAATTCAAAAAGTTCGGCCTGTCAGTATAATTTAATTTCAATTCTTAAAGATTTAACTTTTCGATTAAATAATTTAATTGTTAACTGAATTTTGCGAGTGAGATAAAAAAAAGTGAAACGAAAAAATAGTAGATAATTCTAGCCAACAAAGAGGGATCAAAGGTCGCTCTGTTTAAATTCCCCGAAGAAGCACAAAGCCGCGATTCGGCAATTAAAGTATCTCGGCGAAGCGCGCGAGCTCCTAATGATTCACGACACGCTCCTCGTATATTTCCCCGTAATCCGCAGCGCGCGCTCTTGACGTCACGGGAGGAGAGATAAAAATGCACCACTTCCGGCCATCGGCTGCCGCCGTCGGAGTCAATAAACATTCGAGACGCGACGCGAGCCGATCCCTCGGCACGCAAGCAAGGCGGCCGGTTCATCGACTGCCCCGCGGTCGATAAGGAGACGCGACGAGCTTGCGCAATCGCCGCCGCCGCGGTTTATTGTTGCTCGCCCGATTTGGGCGACTCCTTTTATTTTTAAGCCCTCCAGCGCCGACGAACTCGCGAAGCGCGATCGACCGATAAGTAAAGCAGCTCTGACGTCAAAATAACTTTTACGATCCATATCCTACTAGTCGTGAACTTGTCAACTTGCTTGCGACTGCTCGCGCTCTATTCAAATGTGATACTCGACGTCAAAAAGTTTTGACGAGTCAATTGAGTTTGATCGTTAATTCTGAAATGTCCAAGTCCAAGTTTCAGCGAAAAAGTAAAAGTGTGAACAATGAAGCGTATTTTATTCATCGTGTGTAACGGCAATACAAGGCTGTGGACTGAAAAAAAATTGATTTCAATATTTCATATAGTACGGTAAACGCGCGTTCTACCTATAGTGTTATATTCCAGATTTACTCTTTATGCGTATGTCTCGTGATTTTGATTTTTTAAGCCACATACATTTGCATTGAGTATTAACAACTAAAAGAAATTATGCATATCTTATTTTTGTCGCAGCATGTAATGCTGGCAGAGTGAAGCAAAATGCGATTTTATATATAGATATTATATTAGAAGAAACCACGGTAAATATTTTTCTTGTACGTTCTGTAATTAGATATAGCTTATATAATAAGACACCCACCCTCTTTTCTCCATTACACTATATATAGTGAATTATAATAAACAATGTATCTACTCTGAATTGTACTCATATTTAGAGAATAATTACTTTTCTACTTAATACAGTCAAAAAACAAAGAGTGTGATTTTTACGACCCGAGCAATGAAGGAGCCAGTATCAGTTCGTCGTTCTGAAATCCCGTGGAGTATTGGCGTGGCGATTTTCTATTTCGGTTGCGCGGCGCCCGGAACTCGATGCGCGCGTTAACGGCTCAGAGAATTCAAACGAGGCGTGTGAGAGAGAGAGACACGAAGGGACGGGGGTATAAACGCCAAGCCGCGAAAATACGCCATAACGAAGTGCAGAAATCTCTTTTACGGATGTCGACGGCCCGAAGAAAAGCCGCCAGAAGAACCGGAGAGAAAACAAGTGCTCGTGTGCTCGCGTGAAAGCCACTCTCCGGGTCCGGACGTTTATTTTACGATTCTGCGCGGAGTCTTGTTTTCCTTTTTTCCACGCTGAGGATTTTAGGATTTTTTTGGCGCGGCGGAGTCGACTTTCTAGAACGGAGGTTCCATTGTGTTCCGAGGTTGTAAAATATTTAAATATTTTTTTCTTTCTACCGGTTAATGGAAAGTGCGCGGTTCTTGGTCGGTGCATAATGCAGGATGCCATTGTCACCTTTGGCTATCTAATTTCGAAAACCGATCGACTGGAGTAGTGTCTTGGAGGACGCGGTGATAAGCAGACGGTCAATTCTCACCATCAGAAGCGACCTTCTTGAGTTCGATTGTTGTCGCAGAAAACGAGCGGTGATTCTCTCGGCAGATATCTTATCGCTACGTGCGGGTGTCGTTTCGTTTCGCAAGGACGGTCTCGACCCACATTTATTTATTATTTTTTACCTCGCAAGCGCTGAAACGCGCGTCAACGCGCAAACTACCTTTTTTACCCACGGCTCTATTTTATCATTCACTCAGTGACTGTTGCTTTCCTAACGTCCGCTTGCTAGATGCTTTTTCCTGTGTACTGATGCAATTACAAAGAACGGCCGAGTGCTCAAACAGCGAAAGTTGCGGATAGAAGCTACTTCTTGCACCTTCTCAATTCGATTTCTTCATGGCAAAGTTTTTCTAGAATTCTTTTTCTTTTTTCTTTAAATATTGTTAATCTGAAGGATTCTATTCAAAACAATCTAAATTACTATGAGTGAATCTTCACTGACTTGTAACGCACTATAAAAATTTATTAGTCAGTAATGACATAAAAAATTTTAAAAAATCTACTGCTTACTTATTACTACTACTTAGAAGATAATAAAACTTACTGCTTTTACTAAAATCGAAATGACTCTTCTCGTTTATTTGCACGTAATAAATTTTAATAAATGTTTTCTTTAAATACTAGTTCAGCAACCTACGGTGAACCTAAAAATTCTATGATTTTCATCTCGATAAGACAACGTTACCATGTGTTAAGCAGTATTCAAATCTCGGAGAAAGAGTGAAAGAATTCAGTACCTAGGATTTAAATTATTTATTAATTTATTTTTTGCATCATGGAGGAATATTTTCTAAGCTTCCAATGCCGTGGGTTTAAGAGGCACCCTGACTGTAATATGTATGAATGCCCGCGGAAGGCTAAAAGGTGCGAAGGTTCACTCGCTTTTCACTCCTCTCAGAGCCCTAGTAAAAACATCGGCTCTTATTTGACGCAAATAAATCATTTTCAATCATAAAAACGACTGTAAAACGCGTAACGAAAAGTAGTGCACCATCTAATGAATCAAGCAGATACAAGGCGAAGCAAGGTGTGCGCGACGATTGCCGACATCTCCGAGCCTCCGAATGTTTGCTCGGCGTCTTGCCGCCTCTCGGCGGTATAGGCTCGCGCGCACGCGCACGCGACTCACTTAAAACCTTCGAATGCCTTCGGCAAACATTTTCAGACGGGCGCGCGAGGGAAGGCGAATGCCCGTCGACGCGCCACTCGACCGACGTGAATCACGCGCCGATGACTCGCGGTTGAGCGACGAGGAATAGAGAGAGAGAGAGAGAGAGAGAGAGAGAGACCACCGGATCGTCGCTGCGAGTGGCTACTAAAGCGTCGCCGAGTCGAAAGTGGTAACAGGAAGCAGAGTTTCTGTTTGCCTAGCACCTTGCAACTTGCTCTCTTAATTAAGGAACATTTTTCGAGCCTGGAAGAGTAGGTTTACAGAGCTCCTTTCTTTAGGTTCGTTGGTACTTGCTTATGCATAATGGATTTTAGACTTTTAGGTTTACCCTAGTTACCTTTGTTAGCTGTATTTTTTTTTTAATTACATCTAATTTTATATAAAATTAGATAGAAGCCCATACATTAATCAGCATATTTTGAGGTAAGATACCACTAGCATTCTGTCTCAACAATCGTGAAACTAAATATAACACGCCCAATTTTTTTTGTACAGTGTGTAAAATCTGATGTTAATTATACATAAGCTTAATATTAGAACTTTAATTTTTGTGATTGATGTTTGAAAATTATTTAATTTTTTCTTGTTGCATTACCCACAAGTATGGGGAATATGTAAAACAGGTAATTTTCCGAGAAGTAAATAAGATAAAGAAGTAGTTTTGTTATATATTTTATACTTAATCGTACACAAATTAAAACAGTCTAATATAAATGTATGTATTCCAATTTATGTGTAATTATTTTAATTTATCTCTTATCTGTGCTTCTTCCCCCACCGTATCTTTATGATTTTTGTGTATGTGAACTAAACTGTGAACTAAACGAAACCGTTAACAAAACTCTTCTGTTATTCAAGAAGATTAATAAATACGGTATTATATATAATTTACATTGCTTACACGAAAAAAGCTATTCTTATACTCATTCTCTAGGTATTCGTATCCCATTTCTCTCTACTCTTGTAACTTTATATTTCTCGTTTAAAAATGACGGGTACACTCAACACATCGAACCCTGCGTCACGGAGTTGTTGGTCTTGTTTATATAGTATTTAAAAATGGGTCCCTTGTGTACGGCTTCCTTACAAAGTTCTCGTTTTTTTTTTCGTCGCAACCCCATGCAAAGTATCCTCGAAGAGGAGCTTAATAATAGAATTTGGTTGGCCAAGCGTGGGTAAGCTGCATACGTGGCAAGAAAAAAAAGAACTGAAAATAAAACGAACACAATATACGCTAACCCGGAGAAATGACGAAGCATATGAACACATTCATCAGGAGACAATTTTCGTCACGTGCGTTTGAATGCGCGTCTGCGGTCAGTGTTTAATTTTTTTTTGACGATATACTAACGAGCAAGTGGTAAACAGCCGTCAATGCTGAGGGTTTTTTTTATTTGCATCTTAAATATTCTTCTACGGTAAATTTAATTATGCCACCGGATTTTTCATAGTGTATTTAGTAACGCCACTTGTGTATAATTTGTCTACTTTAGATACTGTCATAAATAGTTTATTAATTAACATCATCTAAAACTTGAAAATGCGGTTTTACACGATACCTGCGCTTTTTGTTGAATATGCATGTGATTATATTGCCTTCATATTTCTTAAAAAAAATATTGCTTTATTTTTATCGTATTCTAAAATCTTTTTTAACTGCCTTTAAAAGTTAGAGCAAATACTTTTTCACTTGGAAATAAACATTTTTCTCGGTGTTATGTTGCATTGGATCCGAAGTACTCCTGAAAAGGTACTGAGTTGCAGGTAAAAAAAGAAAAATTATCGAAAAAAAATTCTACATAAGCCAGAAAACCGATGCGAAATAGACGAAAAAATTGCCTTCTAATCCTTAATACGATCTAAACCAACAGACCGCAAGTAAAAAAAATGCGCGGTCTCATCTATGTCTGCCCGCCCTCATGCATTAAAACGAGCCGACTTGTTTCATGCGATTTACATCGACGCTGGGCGTCGATTAATTTATCGGCCCCCCCGGTAAAATTTTAGGTCCCGACCCCGCACCTGGTTTCACCGAAGCGCAGAAAGGAACCGCGCGAGCGTTAAGTGGCAGGTGCGTTAGCGCGCGTTTAATCGCGAGGGAATGAGAGAGAAAGCGACGGAGATTCCTACCTCGTAAAAATAATTATCGCGCGTTATCGCGTGGGCTTCACGAGTCGGAGATTCCACATCGCGGACTGGAAGAGGGAATATCTGCTATTTAGCGCTGTTTTAAATAAAAATGCGATATCGAATAATGAAGTTGTTATTCAATGAGCAATCGGTAATGCTTTCCGTTGAGCTATCGCTTCAGCCGTGCTATGTTTATTTTTTTTCATTAATTTGCGAGAAAAAAGAAAGATGTAAAGAATGGTTATTGAATTCTCTGCGACTCTTTCGCTCTGATAATAAAAACGGAATATCCGCGCAAAATTCATATAAATTTGTAAAGGTCACGCTGCGAGCTAATAATTCGAGCAAATTTGAATGGTTATTATTGCAATAAAAACATAAATCGAATAATGTTGAAATTTAATTTGCTTTTACGTTAATATGTAGATAGCGATATAGATATCGATCCTAAGATAAAAAATAACAAAAAACGTAAAATTTCTAAAATGGTTTGGAGGTTTTGAAAGATTGTGAACGTAGAATGTCATTTGCGAACAACTAAAATAAGACAGCAACGAATAAATAAATAAGTGTTAATAGATAAATCAGTCGCTAAATTGTATCTAATTGAGTATAAAAAGTCGAGGAAAATAGCGCTTGGCTAAATGATATGACTGATCCACTTGAAGAGTGAAATGGCGAAGAGTCCCGATAAGAAAGGAACGATACGTCTCGCGCCAAAAGTAATAAGAGCATCTGTAGGCGAGCGTTACAGGCCACTTAGTAGCATCCGCAGCGGCGTAATTCGCGACAGCGATACAGCTCGAGTGGAGCCGGGCAGCGTGATTTATGAGAGTGCGACCTCGCGAAAAGCAAATTAAGCGCGGGCGGGAAGACGTTTTCACGGAAATCCCCCGGCGGTAATTGACGGGGCGCGCCAAGCTCTTATCGGCTTCGCGCCACCTGACCTGGCCAGGTCCCGGCACAATGTCGGCGATTTTTCATTTTTATCGAGGATAAATGGAGAAGCGCGCGATGAAAAGTCGACGGTGGAAGGGGGAGGAGGAGCGCATCGTGGCATCCTTCATTTACATTACCTGCTTGTGCATCTCGACGTTCAGACCATAGGACATCTCGTAGTACTGTAAAAATGAAAACATATAGTTTTATTAGAGAAAATAATTTTTCTAATTTTAATCGATATAGCAGGTAAAGCCGAAATTCATTCTTATTAAATGATTAATTACGAAATTTTGAAGGTTAAATTACTTAATTATAATGAAGAACATTTTGCTTTGTTTTATTTGCAGATGTTTGCAAATACCACCTTGACTGTAAATGCGGCAGATTAAGTTCTTTGTGCCCTACTGACAGATTGAGTCGATAAATTTCCACATGGATTTCCATAAAACGGCCGAGTTGGCCGATAAACTTGACGAAATTTACGCAGGCATATCGTGACAGCGTCGTATCCGCCGAGCGGGTAAAAATAAAAAATCTCACGACATTGCACGATCCCGGCCGCTTCTATAAACTCGAACGCTACAGGCTAAAGCGCGCACTAAAAAGAAGAGGGGAAGCAGATTTGCCTTGTTACGGTAACTAATAAACCTTATCGGAATCGGCGCTTATGAAAACCGGGCGCAGATTATAGAGAAGTGGAGGGGCGAGAGGGGGGATAGTTCGTTGTTAGGAGGAAGGAAGGCCATCGGGAGAAACGAGGATACAGCGGGAGAAAACGATCCTCCAGCGGGGCTACAAAGTTAGAGCGGGTTCTTAATTTTACAGGCCATTAGCCGAGTAATAACCCGAATTGATTGCGCCGTAAGTAAGTTACAATTCCGCTGCGTCGCGGGCGCTGCACGCGAGCGAGCCACCGGCACGGTATAGAAAGAGGAGAGCGGTATTAACGATCGAGGTACAAGGAGAGAATTTGGAAATTGCTCCCGCTCTCTCTTGCTCTCGCATTCAATTTCGGCGTCGTTTTTACGTCGGTAAACATCTTTCGTGATGGGCGGAGAGCGTCCCGCGCGGGTTCCTTACATCCGCCCAAACTTGATTGTAAGCGATCGCAAACACGATGACGATGGAGGAGGGCGACCAGCCGGTTTTATATTTAATCGCTAATGGATCGTTCCGTGAAATCGATACTTTACGAGCGTGAAAAAAGCCACGACATAAGCACGTACGCAACCGCTCTCGTCTCGAATATTTTCTCATTTAGAAGAATCAGTGTTGCAGCTATTAATCGCGCATTCCAAACGACTTACGGAAGAAATAAAGAAATCGCAATAGATTCGTGGGACGCTTACGAAAAAAGCAAAGAAATTGAACGTATATAAATAAGTGACTCCACGAGCTCCGAGGCTCAAGAGATACAAAGTGTCAGGTGGGAGAACTAGAAAATCAACAGAACTCTTGAATAGCGACGGTAATTAATTACGTCGCGCGGGCGCATTAAGAGAGTGCGCCGGAGCGAGTCGTGGAATAATCCGGGAGTGGGAGTGAACGAGGGGGGCCAAGGGGGGACGGCCGCGCGCGGAGAAGCAATCAAGTTTAATCTGCTGGTAGCTCGAGGCCCGATAAATCTTCGACTCGGTGACTTCCTCGCGGCGGCAGTGGCATCGTGATTAATCGCGTTTAAACTAGTCGCCTCCGCGTCAATTAAAGCGTGCGGCGAAGAAGACGGAGAGCCGTATCGCGTCGGGCTCCCGGCTCCCGGCTTCGGCGGCCACGCGAGAGGGCAAATTTCCAAGGAGAGAGAGAAATGCTCCAACGTCATTGAACGCTGGATGTACAGCAGCGACATTCAATCTACACAATCCCTTCGACTTTTTGCATTATTCTTTGTGTCTTCTTCACCGTAAGAGACCGTCGAGCTTGTAATTCAGATGAGTTATCAATCTTCTACTTGTCGCTTGTCTATTTTCGCCTATTCTCGCTTGTGTATTTTTAAACATCTATCCGCAGTTTTAATCATTTAATCAACTGTTACGTCGTCCTCCATCGTTAAATTTACCGATGCCAACAGTAGCACACTTCAGAACTGCTACATTTTACAAGCTTCTAAAGAAACGAGCAATTTCAGGGTTTATCTCTAGGAAATATATTTTACAAAATTCTCGCCGACACACGCCCACTTAACAAGCTTCCCACAAAAAGACATTTTTTAACCTTTGCTTAAAAAAAAACACGTTTTGCAAAACTGACAAATGTACTTTTAAATTTTAATAATTATAGACAAATGGCTTGTAAAAATTGGATTAGTTAAAAAAATGCAAATTAACTCTTTACAACACATAAGGTTAAAGGATATTTGGTCGAAATGAATCAAGTATAGAAAGCTATCTTTCCGAAAGCATCACTAATGCAGTAGTGAAAAAATCTGACGACTCGACGGAGGCCAAGGATCAATTGTCTTGGAAAGTCAGGCACGCTTTCGCGAGTCACCAAGAAACTGCGGCGACAATAACGAATTGCACCGGGGGAGCGGAGAAACGCGAGCGAGCGCGAAACCGCGACTCCGTGGACACGATCACAGTGTACGCTCGTGGGTGTACGGTTGAGTGCGCCAGTGCGGGAGCGACGCGCACGGAGAGATCGATTATTTCGTTAGTCGCGAGAAAGCCTCGCGCTGGGTCTATTAGAACGACGAGCGTCGAGGCTTGACATGCGACGCGCCCGCCCGACACGCGAGTATCTATTTAAATTCCCCGATCGTACACTGCGTTCGGCTGTATTAAAAGCCCTTTTGTTTCTATTAAGAGCAAATATTACAGACATCATGTAAATAATTTTATAACTTTTTTATATAAATAATTACTGACTGGATACATTTTTCACTGAATACGTTTAAAAATCCCTAAATATTTTAACGCGTTTTATACAGATGGTAAGTTTTAGTTTGAATCATGATCGTAATAGTTCTTTGACACATTTGCTTCGTCATGGATATAAAGAATAGTACTAAAGAACACTACTAATGTGAATTTTAGCGAGGAACTTTTTGTAAAAATTGCAATAGCACTGCGCGTAAGACTTATTACCGGAATTTTACTCGACATATTTAAATATTTTGATGGCTTTATAATTATAGCAATTATGTTTTTTCTTTCATTTCTTTTTAACAAGCAGATATTAGCCGAATGACTTGTCAGTATTTACAAGTGAATGTTCTATATAAGCACACCTCGAGAGTATTATGTAATGGAGAAAAGAAGACGCAAGAGTTGATGAAAGATGAAAATTGTGTTGTTTAAAAGCGGGAGCACAGCCATGATCCGCAGTCTCGAAGCATAATCCCAAGGCCACTAAAGCGAGAAAGAGAAAAGGGAGGGAAGAAAAGGAAGCGCGCGAAACTACAGAGCTCGCGCCGATTGAAATCGGCAAGTCGGCGCCATTACCGCTAGTATAAGAGGGGAAGAGGCCGGCGCAAATAAGCCGCGCCGCTTCATCACGGTGCCTCATTGCGCAATTACCCTCCGCTCTCTGCCTCCCCCGGCCGCGCTCCCCACTTAGCCGCGTGGATAATAACTCGGAAACCGATGCCCGGCTCTCGGGCAAGAAATTCCCAGCTGGCGTAAAGAGGATGCAATTAATGTTAAAGAGCCCAGGACACGGTTTTAGCGCGCGGTCGAGCGAGCCGGCGATTACGCCGCGTAAACACGCGCGAAAAAGTCCTCGGCTGTATGGGTGTACTGCCCCGAGGTGAGAGCAAGCCCCGGAAGTGGGTCAAGCCCGGCGCTCTACTCGTTGCAAGAGACCGCCTCTTCCGTGTGTCTCTCTCTTCCTCACTCGTCACTTTCCTTGTCCAGTCGTCAGGATTTTGCTTTTCAACTTTTCACATTTTTTAATTTATTTTAACAATCTTATTAAATTAATCTTTCAATTTTTCTTTAAAATACTTTACGTGCACAAGTAGGTGTGACTGTTGAAAGTTACGAATAATACGCACGAAAAAAGCATTTGAAGTGTAAAAATTGCCGCAGGTACAAAGAACTTGATCAATCGGCAAATTAGCGCGCGAAAAAGCGAAGAAAGTCGCGGCACGGCGGCCGGTAATTAATCAGCGTTGCTTACCATAACGTAATGCCTGTGAGTCTCGAGCCTCTCCGTCGCCAGCTTCTCGCACTCGAGTTTCATGCTGAAACAGAAGGAGAAGACGGTTAGCAATGCCGTCTGCCGCGCAGGCGTCGCTTGGCAGTTTTCCAGGAGCCACTTTCGATCGACCCCTTGCACATACACGCGCTTATGCAAACAAACACACGCGCACACGTTTCAAGTAAACTCCGAAGAAAATGATAGGTGCATTGGCGACGGACGTACTTTGCGTGGTAGGTCTATCGCTCGACTTCCGACAATCTCAGCTCTACGCGCTTTTCTTAGCGAATTGCGCATCTGCGCACTCTTGGAATTGGACAATTTTTTCTCTACGTGTGATCGCCGAGTGGCAAGTGTCATTCTTGCGCGACTATACGAATGAACGCAATTAGGATTCCTAGAAAGAGCGCCTTTTTTATTGGACGCGAATGGAGGCGTTACATTCGTTTATTATTCATAAGAGCGCAGCCGTGGAAGATTTAAAGGGAAAAAGGAATGAAGCGCCATGAAATATTGACGAGGCGGGGGCCGGCTGAGAAAAAGAAGACTCGACGTTTCGCGAAACTATTGCTAATCGGCGTAAGTATAAGGCAGCGAACTCTCCGCGACGGCGTAATCGTTTGGCGTGCGTATATGTATGCATATGTTTATAACGAAGTGCGCGCGCGTAAAACGGCGATAAATTACCGCCGTCGCCGGGACTAGTGTATAGGCAGAAGAGGCGCTACGTCGCCTATATACCAGTCGCACTCGGAAGCGGTGCGCTTGAATATTTGATTCCTCCTCCTCCCCCTGCGCCTTGTCTCTTTCTCTTCACAAAAGGCCGCCTCGCGCGTTTTTCTCCTCGGTTTAGTCGCGACGGAGCTCCGGTCGTTATGTACGTGCGCCCGTGTTCGCTCTCCGCCGTGCTCTTTTGTAAATCACTCATGAACGCGCGCATATATCTCCCTTCGTCGTCTCGTACATTTTTTCCCCTTATTATTTTACTTGGTTTCGCTCTCCCGGCGTGTCTTATTCGCCGACCTCGACGGGCTTCCTTCATTGTTCGATTCGGTATTCTATAGAGCGCGCCCGGCGGCTTTTATTATTTACTGGCAGCCCCGACGACTGCCTCTCGGCCTTTTATTTATAGAGCTCGCTTCCTTCTTACTAGCGCGCGAGTAACTTTTAATTGACGGTGTATACGAGGCAGGCCGACTGCCGCTCGACGTGAGAGTGCATAGTCCATCGTGTATTTCTGTTCTGTCCTTTTTTTATTCTTCTTCTGTTAATTATTGTCATTTCGTACCTCGTCATCGAGGCATCGCACGGTGCACCGCGGGAATAGTTATGCGCCCAGTCAATTCGTTAAAGCTTAAAACTATTGTATTTCTGTCAATTTACGGATTTATTTTTTTACAAGGAAAACAGCATATTTTTGTCGAAATGCCAAGCGAGTATTTTAATACCAGTCTACAGAAATATAATTGCTGTAGCCCTTGCAAAAAACTATTTGTTTCTCATATTTTTATGGTCTGCAAAAAGATAAAATTACTTCCTAACAATTTTCCGCGAGAAATTTTTCTGGCAAAACATGTCATTTTAACGGTCAAATTCCCCTATAAATTTTGAAATTTAAAAGTATTAAGCGAGTACCGAAAATAAAGATTTTAGATGCCCGAATAAACTATTTTAATTAGCTTGCTCGTTTGCCCTTCGCGTTTACTTTGACCGAAAGCCGGCGTCCATACGAGCTCGTCTGAAAATAAAAAGAAATAAAGAGCCGCGTATGGAGGAATGAAAAAATTCATTAAACTCTTAACAGTTCGTTTTGAAGTCTCATCGAATCGATGGAGCAATGGTCGGGGAAAGTAGCGATAAAAGCCCCGCGAGAACGAGGGAATATAAAGGACGCGCACGCGCTGCATGGAAGGTCGAGAGAGCGGCGATTGCGGTGTATTACGTGCGCGCGAAGCGGCCGAGCTTGCGGTTCGCCTACTTCGTTATATAGGCCGTGCGAGAGAGCCGAGAGACCGTAAAAGACGCTGCGGTACGCTCGGCCGTACGCGCGACCATTACAGATTTCCCAAAGTGCCGGCCGTTGCGGCCGCGAAATTGCCCCTCGGCTAGCCGACGACTCGCGAGCTCGCGCACCGAATAATTACCTCGTGCGCACCGTTCCCCGTTCAAATTTTTAAGCTGGAAAAATTGCCTATTGGTGCCTTGTAATTTTTATTTGCAAAAATCTCTACATTTACCGAAGCGCAAACTTTTTAATGAGATGCAGCGCTTTCAAACTTTACTTTTTTGCAATCTTTTTTTCCAGACATCGGGCTCCCTGTGTTTAGTTTTAGCTTCGAGTAAGCTTTGCCGTAACTTTTAATTAGACTGAGTGTGGTCCGACTGACTTGTTCCTCGTATCAACTTCCTTAAAATAAGTATGTCGCTGGGGCCACTCATTATATTAATCAAACTTAATCAATTAAGCGTCCGACTTTTCAGTACAGTAATTTTCACTTGTAACTTTCTTCATTTTCTCTACTTCATGGGTCATCTTAAAAAGTATAAAATTAATCATTTCTGCAATGAAGATATACTTTTTCATTATTTCGTTCATAGTGTAGGTGATTTGAATAATTATCTATACTCTTCAAACTGAGTGCTGTGAAATATCACTGAGTTTCAAAGCAGTGACGTGCTTTTGACGGCAAAAACTGATTTTTCATTAAATTTTAATTTAGAGAGTATATAGATTATCTTTTAAATTGCAAGACCCAATATAATCTTCTGTTATTTCATTTTTCATCTGAGTTCAGACGTGCACTTATAGACATTCATCCTATTAGGTAGGCTTGACTGATGTCCGCGGTAAGAATCGATCTGCCTTCATTATATTGAAGAAAACACAGCGTCATGCGTGCGGTTTAATTGATTTAGACGAGCGAAACGGAACGGAACAATCGGCCTAATTAATCTCCCAGAATGATTTCATCCGCAAAATATATAACTTTCTGCATACAACTAAGAATTAATCGATTATTTACCAACACCAATTTAAAAGGCAAAAAAATGCTGCGACCGATTTTTATGCGCAAAACGAGTGCTTAGTAAAAAAAGAGCCTCTCGTAACCCGTCGGCTATAAAGTCGACGTTTACGAGTGGCGCATTAACGAGCCGCGGCTCTGCAATTTTCGCGAGAACCACGAAGCCCGCAGGAATATATCAAACGCGCAGCCCGCAAGTAAAAAAAAAAGCAACAAGCCGCAGAAGAAAGACCGAAGAGCTTTACGTAAAACTTACTCTCCAGCGCTGTGTGCAATTACGCTTATCTCGCCGGCATTATTTGTTTCTCTGCTTCCCGTCGGCTCTTTTTGCGATAGAAGCGCGCGCGAGCGCGCGATATCGCCGCGGTGGGAGATAGTCGCGCGCCGTTTCAGTTTCTCAAGAAGAAGCGCCTTATCACTCGCGCACGGGTCAAAGTTAATAAATCGAATCTCCGTGCAGCGTGGAAAAGTCGCTCCGAGGAAAATCCTATCACTGTCGCGGCTTCCAATGTAAATATTGTGATACGCCGAGAGACTATACGATATTTTTTTTTATTCCGATGCCGGTTTTTTCGCTTCTCGATTATCGTGCGAACTCTGTTTGATGATAAACAACGCGGTAAGTAACATTTTGCAGGGGCGATCGATGTATTTCCGATGGAAAAAAGTACGAGTTTTAAAAATAGCCACGTCATGGGTAATATCGTATCAGTTTAACAACATGCGGGTATAACTATTTTTATCTTATCCGCTCGTTTCTTTCACTCGGAAAAAGTAAGCGACAAGTGTTTGCTCGAGAATGTACGTTGCGATGTACTCACTTGTGATATTGAGCCTGCAGGAAGTTGAACTCCTCCTTGATCCTGTCGCAGGACTCGGTCACTGTAAATTTGAATGGTTGACTCGATTGAGGCGGCACCTGCAAGGCAAACAAAAAGTTGCTAATTAAAGCAAGAAACCAGAAACGTTCATTATAAAAAAAAATACTATAGCAACGGTATAAAAAAATCGCGGCATTCCGCATCGTTCAGCCTTGAATCATCCATTTAAACGAGCGTACACATTCGATAAGCTCGGATCAAAAACACTCTTAATCTCCTTGCGGCGATAAATAATCTAGCAGCCGCTAAAAAAAATGCCGACATAGTTTCGCCCGCGACGAAAAAAAAAACGGCGACACGGGCGGCGGAGCGATTTTGCACAATCGAACGAGCGAAAAAAAGGCGGAGAGAAGGACGTTATGTCGGCGACGACCCGAAGCACCAAAAAAAAAAAGAAACTTAGTAGGCCATTCGGATGCAAATGGGCTTTGAGCGAAAAAAAAAAAAAATATTGCGGCGCGCGACGCCTCCGAAGAGTAGTAAAACACTCGCTTCTTTTTTGGCGTCTCAACCGTTTGCTCCGATGCCTTTACTCGCTCGCGCGTTTATGCGCTAATTATTGCGGGTGCAGTACAATTCTCCTCACCTCCCTAAGCAGATCTTATCTCGTAAATAACATTTAATTGTGGCGGCGCGGTTTTTAGCATCGCCCCCACCCTCTTCCCGATTTTACGACAGTGCAAATGTTGACGATCAACCGAACGGGAAACCGCTGGATTGTGAAATCGTAATTAGAACTGCCGGTGAGGCTTTAATTGGAAAGGTGTAATTTAGTATCTATAACGGAGCAGTTCGCGTAATTTAATGCACGTGCATTATGTCAATTTCTTTACTTGATTAAAGCTCTGCCGGTATAACCAGCGGGGCTCTAATAATTACATGGTTAGATATACTCCGACTCTGCTAAAACTGTAGATTTGAAAAAAAAATGTTGATTAGACGTGATACAAGTGAAAAATAAAATAATGAAACGAATGCTTCTCGCGCTTCTTGGAAATTCAAGCGTGCTAGAATTAGCATTTAAATCCTTCAAGTTCTAATTGATGCCAGTCTGCAATTCATTAGAATCGCGACGACAAAAAAGACGAGCGTATCGAGCATTTAATCAATCGATCACGCATAATATTTCAAGCCAACAAGCACAAATAAACACGTCAGACCGACTCCAACAGTCCCACCAATCCATCATTTGGATAATGCCATTAGAAGCTTCGTGACCGGTAAGCGCGCAATTATATTAACGTTCCGAGGCGAGGAAAAAAATCGTCGCTCGAGATGAAAAACCGCAGCGGCGACTAATTTTCGATAATTAGAAGGCTTCGCGCGATTTTCCCGGTAAGTTGTTTTCAGCGCAACTGCGCAAAGCCAATTAAATCAACTCGTGTTTTATCCCAGGACGAGCGAGAAATAATCGATAGACAAGCGATGTTGAGCTGTCGAGGACGAACGCCATTCTCGAGTATTAGATATAGATGACGATTCTTAATGTCACGATATATCTTTTTTAATATAAGGAATACGTTTTATTTCTAATTCATGTCTATTTGTTGAGTTTTTTATTTTTCAGTTGATGTATGATTAGTAAATGGTAGAAGATGAAATCATCACGGCGCGTTATTAAATTTTAGTGGCCCAAATACGAGCGGCAATAAATACAAAGTATAAATTATGTCTGATAATAGTGGCGCAATGAAAAATATTGTTTATCCCTCGTCGAACACTTAATAAAAAGTAGTGTTTACAATAAATAATCTCTCCCGACACGCTCTTCATGGATCAATTACCGACACACATACACTGTGCGGCTCGGCAATTAAGAAAAAAGAGAAACACACAGTAGATCAAGCTCGAGACATCGGTAAGAGAAAACCCATTAAGCGTATCTCCCTCCCTCTTCTTTTCGCAACCGAGGCGAGACGAGCCGAGCGAAGGCAGAAGATAAACGCGAAAAAGAAAGAGCGCGAAAGGGAGAGAAGAGAAGATGAGAGGAAAAGAAAAAGCGACGGCATAATCGCGTGTACGAGGGTCCAGGTCTCTCTCTCCTCTCTCCATCCTTCTGCCCGGGCGCCGATTCCGCGGCAGCGATACGACGATTTATCGAGGTTGTGCTCGGAGGCAGTCTCGGCGCGCGTACCTACAAGCCTGCATATCGGATTAAATTAATTCCGTACAGCTGTTCACCCGCTCGCGGTCCACTTTTTCCACGCGGCGCATTCACGCCCCTTCGGGCTCTCCCCCTCCCCCTTTCTATCTTCCTCCTCGGATGGATCTTTATCTAGTCGGGTCGCGTGTGCGTCTTTTTTTTTCCAAGTGTGGGGAGATCAACTTTTTTTCTTTTTTACTCCAAAAGAGGGGAACTCGCTCGACCCGAGAATATTCGGCTGTATGCTAATTACATGAGTCGACAGACTTTTTCGCGTTCCTTAATTGCGGCGCGACGAGGGGAATTTATCGAGGAGTGGTTTAAAGTATGTTAAGAGGATTTTGCTATAGAATGCCCGAGAAAAAAGGTTTTTGCGTCGGTATGGGTATAGGTGTCAATTTTTCTTAAGCGTATTTAAATATAGCGAAAGAGAATTTTTATGCTATGTATTATAAATTTGTTTTTTCAACATTTCGTAATAGATTAAATGACTGCTTGATTATTAACCGAGTCACGCCGGTCAAGTGGTCGATCACTTCATTTACAGTTACTCTTTAAATGTGAAAACTTTCACATTACATACTCATCCAGATATAAACATTGAAAAATCAATGAATTCTCACTCATTCAGAATAATTATAATGAAAACATCGTTGACTGGCATTCACATGCAAAAAATGTCAATCTACACCAGGCTTATCTATTAAAATTGATCGAAACTGCTCTAAATGCAATGCACTCGTAGCTCGAGCAAATTCCCCGTAACGTCATCTATATTGAGCAATGCTCGTAAAAAAGCTGATGATTCAATCGCGCTATCAAACGACTCGGCCAGCAAATCCGCGTGTACAACCGAGGCGGAGAGGGGTGCAGCTTCGAGGGCCCGTATAGAATCGAATGAGCAGTGGGCACGCGCTCGCCCGTGTGGAGAGCGAGCGGATACAACGCGAACAAAGCGATGCGCGGGGTCCCGCCAGCCAAAGCAGTTACACATAGGGCGAAGGGGCAAGCGAGCGAGCGAGAGAGAGAGGGGGGGGGGGGTAGGCGGGCGACATGGGCAAGGCTAGCCGCGCGCGGCCCCGGCCGATTAGGCGTGTATAGCTTCCCACCGGTGGTCGCTCTGCACACACGTGCGCACAAGGGCTTTGCGACGTCCAAGGGTTTACGCTCGGCCCCCGCGCACCCGCGCACACCCATTCCCGGTAAGTGCGTACGAACACGCGTGCCATTCAATTTTGAGTCGTGCACCCACACACGCGCGTGCGCGCCGGGCAATAGCGCCGGGACGTGTACAGCGGGAGGGTAGAGAGAGAGCAAGTGTTAATTACGTGTTTGCGGTGTCCGCGAGGATTACACGCTACAACCGAAACTATGAGCTCGCGGAGGGGGCCGGGGTGTACAGCTGCGCCGCGCACGCCTACACACTCGGCCGAGTGTAACGGCGCGGATTTTCATTTCGGTTTCCGTATAGCGCGACGTGCGGCTCTGTGACTGTAGGCTGGATACCTATCGTTTTGTTTCGTGGCGCTTCTATGACGAGTTTCATGAACTCGTGATGGAATCGTCGGGGATTGCACAAAGGTTCCACTGGTTTACCGGGGCAGGCAATATTCAAGGACCGGAGATTTGTTTTACTTGCTAATTTGAAGATCGGTGATGAATGATACGTATAGGAGTATCGTTAACTCTTCGATACTGTGAATTGGAATGTTTGCGCATCTTCAAATCTTGCCTATAAGTTTTAGTTTAGGGTTCTACGCAAAAAAAAATATATAATTTTCTTTTTATAACAAAACCTTTTCCCTACATTTTGCCTGTCTATTATAAGCCGTAATAAAACTGACCCTTCAGCTTTTTCTTGTTCCCTGCGAACTTTTGCTAAAGCTGCACAACACATGGTTTTAATGATTTTACTGCTTTTCTGACTAGCGTCCCCCTCGCCGAACCTTTTTTGCCGCCGTATTTTTTCTTTATTGCTTAGAGGACTGACTCGGTCACTAAATTGTCGGCTGTTTCGTCAATCGAGTCAAAAAGCTCCTGCGAGCAAAAGTGCTTTTCGTCCCAAGCAAATTTTGTAATTCTTCTGTATATTTCTCTTAAGTAAACTTACACATTTATCACTTGTGTGCATATAGATAATTTAATACGTTTTTAATTTATAATGTCAAGAATTGTTATAATTTAAAATGATGCGATATAATTTTGTAACTAAAGTAATAATTTGATTTGAGAAATGGTCATCACACGTAAAATGGTTTCACGGGTGAGATTAAAAAATTAATTTTTATTTCTACATAGCCAAGTATTTTCAGTTTGTACTATTTAAAATGTGATATATAAGTGGTAATGCGATTGCAGCATGGTATTACTTACACCGCATGTTGACTCAGTCACCCTGCTGGAAGTCCTCTATAGTTCTCTCCCCTCGATTTTTGAGAGTATGTATTTATCATTCACTTAATGGCCCTGCTCAAATTGACCATTAAACAGAGCGAAATTCATTTCCAGCAGGGATATTGACGCAATTAAAATAAAAATGCAGTTACTTTTAAAAAGTCCGATATAAGCTGAGGCTTGAATATGGCGAAAATTGTGGGTCCGAGAGTTAATTGAGCCGCGGAGAAATTAATTAGCGCGAATAATCGGCCGGCGAACTACCGTTGCAGCGCCGTGCTCGACTGCAGGTTAAATTTCGGCCGAGTCCGTGGGGGTGTGTATAGCGGTGC
The DNA here is from genome assembly GCA_018906775.1 of Sycophila sp. Sp_5. Taxonomy (NCBI): domain Eukaryota; kingdom Metazoa; phylum Arthropoda; class Insecta; order Hymenoptera; family Eurytomidae; genus Sycophila; species Sycophila sp. Sp_5. The sequence continues at coordinate 135,369 of JACCID010000282.1, forward strand.
AACGGAAAGGGAGAGTTCCAAGTTGCCGTGGGCGGAGGAGGAGGCGCGGCGTGGCCACGGATGAGGGAAGTCGCGGTTTCGCGGTCGATGCGGTTGCGGCTTAGGCAAATTGAGATAGTTCGCAAACCACCGACGCCGCTGACCCAACCCCCGTAGCGCGCAACCTCGCACTGCTCTCCCTGGCTCTCTCTCATCTCGCTATTTCGCTCTGCCTCTCTGCCTCTTCCTCACTCACTCACTCACTCTCACGCGTCTTTTCCGTCCTGCTTTCGCCTCGGAGCTGGCCTTTGCCTTAAGATTTTCTTTCGCGAGTGGAGTTTCCGGACGAGTTTAAACCTTCAAGTAGTGCAATTATATCGATGGAGTGTACATTATTTTCCAATTACGTTTAGAAATCTATTAAATGGCAAAACAATTATGCACTGAATGACTTTAGCTATTCATGAGCAAGCATAAATCTCAAACTACTCTAAAGTGGGAGCCACTTGGGAAGTAGACTATTTCATTCACAAAGTCTGCATACAGTCGTTGAAAAAATATTAAAAGAACTAAGGAGCAACTCGATTTCTCAGACAGCATTGGAATATCGAACGCAATGTGAATCGAATGCAGGAGCCCGAGAAGTCGTTGCGCTACCTTCGCGTCTTGGGTAGCAATTAGATCTGCCGCATGGAACATCACTAGTTTTTGATCGCACCCGTAGCCTCGACCCCCACCCGTGAACAAACGGCGCGTTCTTATGAATCATCGAGCCGCTATGTTGACGCTCGGCGGCGCAATTTCGTGACGCCAGACACACGAGCCGCCCATTCCCAGCGTCAATATTAAAGAAGATCAGCACGAGGGACGATTTTTCAACGAGCCCGACGCGGCATTGTGTTTGCGCGCTCGGCCCGGCAAATATTGGGCCAGCGTATCGCTGATACGCGCAGCAAGGGCCACGTGTGCGCAGCGCGCGTGCACTTTATCTGCCGCGGAGAGGGAGAGTGGCAGCGGGTGCGAGGGGGAGATACGGTGGAATTACGGGGACGACAAAAAATATGCCGGGATACAAAGGCGAGCGCAGCTAAAGGAGCTTAAATTTAACAAGCTGGGGATCGTTGCGTTTTAGTGACGTTAAGTTCAACCGTCATGTTTGTTTTCGGCTGTGATTAAATACATGCTGCTGGCTTCAAATATGGAGAGTGCTTATCCACATGTTGAGTTTATTTACTCCGAGTGGAGAATATTTTCTTCGTTGTTAAATTTTCTCTGAGAGCACGTTCTATGGGCAACCCGGTTATTCATAATTATAAATATACAAAGAAAGCTAACGTGCTTTTTTACTCTTCTCCGCCAGATCGTTTGTCTATAATATTCCTTTTTTATGCCGCAAGTTGTAGTGATACGGTAAAAAGTGTGAACACTTAGCGAACAAACTGAACGAACTTAATATGGAAAAAACTATATATTTGAGAGTGATTATTAAATAATAAAGTTAATAAGCGAAGATGAAATTAAATAGAAAAAAAATGCTAACCGAATTTTTTTCACAAACAGCATACGTCCTTCACCTGAATAGAAGGCCAACTTGCATGAACGCAAGGTACATACTCGACTGGCACAATGAACGGGCCGATCAAACAAGACGGATCCAGCACTCGGCGCCGGAGAACGTCGCAAAGGTATAATAACTCCCTGGCTCCTCGTCCGCGCGGCGCAATCGGCCCTTGCACACACGCACAGGCCCGAGAGCGATGTTTGTCCGGGCGTCCGGGGCTTATTTGGCCCAGACTGTTTGAAGAAGCGCGAGGAGCCTCTCTGCAAATTCCTCATTATTGCGTGAGTGAGGAGTTCTCCGGCTCTGCCGTGCGTGTGTATCTTTTCTCTCCTATCCGGTGGATCGAGGCCTCCCGACCAGGTCGCCCGGGACCAAACGGCGAGCCTGCGCGCGCGAGCCACTCTTTGATCATTACGTCGATTGGCTTTTGCGGTTTCTCGATTGACCGGCGAATTTTCCCCCGCCCGCGCTGTGGTCGGCCATCGCGTGAGCACCTCGACCGTTTCCAACGCGCCGCTAGTTGGCTACTTCGGGTGCGTCCTAAATTTCTTATTTTTTAGACATTTTTTCTCTTTCTCTTTCAACGGTGGCTACTTTCGACAGAAGTACGTGCGAGTCTCAAAGTATTCCAATCTAACGTGGATTTGTGGATGATCAATTAGATGGGGTGAAGGTTCATTGAATATGATGAATCGATTTATGGAATCGAATTTCACTCTGTTGTAGAATGAACGATAACTCCTTTCGTTCTAGAAAGGAATAATGTATAGATTTACTCTACGATAGCGAAAATTAACATTTATCATTCATTTATTGTGTTTTTCTAATAAAATAAACTAGTCGTGGACTAACACAGGCGATACTAAATAAATTAATAATATTACACACAAAAATTCTATTTAAAGCAGTCGGTATAATCAAAGATAAAGACGTAATTTATTTAAGCTGATGCAATTTATCGATCTTCATTCTTAATTAGGTCTGATAATTTTTTCAAATAATTTCAATTTATGAGTGTAATAATGACTAAATTACAGCTTCTCTATATTCCGCAAAACCCGCATAAAAACGAGATAGCTGTGAATTGAGGAACATATATATATGTACACAAGTTTAAAATACTAAACAGAGAGTCTACGTTTTAGTTTTGTAAATACACTGTTATATGTAAAAATGAATAGCTAATTAATCCTAAATTTCAGAGTTATTTAAAACTTTGCTAACTCAGCTTTCATTTAATGCACAAGTTTTGCACTATAAATCGTCTGGCTTATCCCTCGCGGTTGATAAATATTTTTCTTTATCCAAGGCTACCGAGTTTATTAAACTTCTTAAAGAGTTTATTAAAAGTTTATTAAATAAACCTCGTCAGCTTTTGAAATCTATTGGTTAAAAAAAAAACTTATCGGCGCTACTTGTGACGATAAAAGATCATTTAATTGCGAATGACGCGTTGATAAAGAGCGCGTTTACGATTTACAATGCGCCGTGTATTTGAATTTCTAATGCGCGTAGATATATTTCGGAGTTAAAACGCGTTATTGCGAATGAGGCGCGCAGATGCAAAGCAAATGTTTATTCATAGTCAGTATATGATCAGGCCCCGAAGTATTTGAAAGTACCATTCGCGATGAATAATGCGTGCTACCCATATAAACATAAGCGAGAAAGAGAATATATATGGTATACCCAGCGCAATGGAAAAGTGTAATTTCAAGAGAAATTTCCTTGATAAAATCGCGAGCAAACAAGTCGTAAAGTAAATATCGGCCGTCCAAATATAATGCTTTATCTGTGTACGTTTCATTAGCGCCATACGCGAAGTGCACCGCTGAAAAAAGGGGGATGCGCGCGCAAATTTTTAATGTCACTTTAATGCAGCGGCGGTAACTTATTTACATTCGGATTTCATTTTACGTTTTATCCCTGAATGGCCCGCATTTTTGCCTTCTCGATCGAAAGACATAAAAGTTCTTTTATTATTCCGCAGCGAGATTTTTTTAATTTCAGAAGCGCAGGGATAAAAAGAGAGCGAATTAAAAATATTATTCCAGCCCCTAAAATTTGCATCGTATATTTTACCACTTTTATAGCCCACGTTATTATTCATTATAAAACTGCAGCGCATTTTACTTTATATGAAGAATTAACGCGAAGGCACAATATTGCGCTAGGATTGCGTGACAGACGTCAATTTCAAGTGCACGGCACTTTAGTGCGAAAAAAAAGTCGAGCACTCCCGGCATACTCGTATATGTAACGGATCGACTGCTCGGATGGAGGCTTGTGGTCCCCGGACCGAGTGTGCTCAACGATTAGATATCTAAAGTTACAAATGCGTGTATGTGCTCGAGGTGCCGATAAAGAGCCCAGGCGGTTTCGCGCCTTTGTTTGGTCATGTGCGGTCTCTCTCTCTCTCTCTCTCTCTCTCTC